>CAUYLG010073423.1:0-67084 GCA_963573385.1 Cacajao melanocephalus
TTGTAATCCCAGCACTTTGGGAGGCCGAGGTGGGCAGATCATGAGGTCAAGAGATAAAGACCATCCTGGCCAACATGGTGAAACCCCGTCTCTACTAAAAATACAAAAATTAGCTGGGTGTGGTGGTGTGCACCTGTAGTCCCAGCTACTTAGGAGGCTAAGGCAGGAGAATTGCTTGAACCTGGGATGTGCAGGTTATAGTGAGCTGAGATAGTGCCACTCCACTCCAGGCTGGGTGACAGAGTGAGATTCCATCTAAAAAAAAAGTTGAATATTTAAAGAACATTGTTTAAAATGACACAAAATTATTAGAAAGCCTGGAGTGACCACATGCCTCAGTTTAGCGTTGGCCACCATTTGATCCAGAACCATTTGTAAGAGCTAGAAAATGCACAGAACAATTTTAAGAGTGGTACTGTTCTTCAGGTTGTTTGTGCATGAAAAATATTCCCAGGTGGGCTATAACCATAATTTTAAAAGCTCAGCCATATGGGAAGGAAGCACTAGGATTATTTACCTAGTGTCAATCATATGCCAGACTACATAAACTTGACACTTTCAATATATTATTTAATCCCTATGACCTCGCTGCAAGAGAGGTGATATACCCCTTTTGCAGACAGGAACTGAAATTCAAAAGTAATACCAAACTTGCCGAAGCTCACCCAGCCAATTTGTCACAGGCTGTCTGATTCTACCCTGACTCAACACACAGCTCATAGATGAGATTCAAAAAACACTAGTGTGACTTTAAGAGAACCAAATCCTAGTGATCAAAAAGTTTTCCTGACCTTTGTAGTGACTGACACAGTAGACTGGGTGTGTTAAGTGTGGCCTGGCACAGAATAGCAAAGGACCTGTGACCTCTCCCAGGAGATAGGGCAGGGCTCCAAAGCCTACTTTCCCAAGCCCCCCTTATGCCTTGCCAGTCTATTTTGACTTCACAAGTCTGACTGCAGTGAAAGTATGAGTGATAATGAGCTGTGTGGCAGAATGAGAAAGCGTTCTGCTATGTTGAACAGGCCCCTGATGAGAATAGCTTAACTCCCCTTGCAAAGTGGCGAGAGTGCACAGTGGCACTGTTTCTTGGAAAAATAACACCACCAATCCATTGCAGGGATGTAGGTGGGAATGGCACAGAATGTAAGAACATATTGGCACTGTCTATTTAAAATAGCAAAAGCAGTAGAAAGACATGAATGCAATAATTCTAACCTTGTTAAACTAAAAACATTCCTCGGAGCCCCTTGAGAAACTTTTATTTTGCTGCACAAGGAGGGAGGTGAATCTGCTTCTTCGAGGTCAGTTTCCTTTGGAGATTTTCCTATTCCACTCTCCATCTCATTGGCACGTAAGAAGAGTTGACATAAACTGAAGAGGCCGAGTATAAATGTAGAGCTTTGGAAATGAGCTCTATTTTTAAAAGGTCTTCATTTGGGTAAACCCATTAATAAACCTTTGCCCCAGGAATTGCTCTCTTGAAAATGAAAACAGCCTCTAGGGTTCCTGGGTTCACTCGGGTTCTGCCACTCACCTTGGGCAAGAAAACTCATTCATCTGTATTTGTTTCCTCATCTGTAAAATGGGAAGAAGAATGCTTTTTTTTTTTTTGGAAACATAAAATGAGATAATCCATGTAAACTAGCACAATACCTGATACATAAGAAATACTCAATTGTTTATATTACCTTTAAAACCCAGTCATAAATATGGACAAAGCTGAATGTTCACTGCAGCATTGTTTATAATAAAAAATCTAGTTAGGCAAATGATTAAGCAAAATAGGTCGAATATCCAGTTCTGAAAGATGAGGGAATCACTGAAAATTCTTGCTATGAATGATATAATAGTATTTTTAAATGCTTATAATAAGTGGGAAAAGGTATATAAAATTACATATGTGGCATATTGACAGCTGTATAATAAAAATAGGGAAGTAAAAGATTGGAAGTATATTAAAATATATTATGGTAAGAGAATGCGGGATAATTTTTAGCTTTCTCTATTTTCCAAAGGGTTTTATATAGCTGTATGATTTTTAGAGTAAAAATATTCAAAGTATTTTTTAAAAATATAAGTTGTTGCTTCTTGAGTATAATCTGCACTAAGACCCAACAATTGCAGAACAATTGCAGAACAATTGTTTTGATTTATTTTATTGCTATATTCAGAAAAGAGGACCAGAGGGAAATAAGTTAGGCCAAATGCTTTTTTTCCAAAATAATTTTGTAAATTGTTGATAGTTATTTCTATGAAAGCACCAATAAACATGCTGGACTTTTTCTTCCTTAGGACATACTTTCTAATATTTACACTCCATTTTCTCATCAACTTTCCTGCGGTTGCTGCTAATGTTCTTGCTGACCCTTGTGGTCAAAAAAAGCCTCTAAGGCCAAGGAAGCCGAAAGTCAGATTCTGGCCAGTAAGACTGCTTGTGAAGGACAGGATAAACTTGCTAAAACCAAAGTCTGTCCTAAAAAATGCTTTATTCTCAGTCTTTCCCTTCCACAGCACCATTCTCCAACCTTTCCTCTAACCCACCCCTTTCATTCAACAAAGCTTCTTCACTCCTGTCATGAGCCAGTGCTATGCTAGAAGCTAGGAACAGAAGTAGATGAGACTGTCTCTGCCTGAAAGAGTTCAGCCCCAAGAGCAGAGATAAAGACAGTAAACACAACTGCAGTGCACCATGAAAGGGGCCATGAAGGAATAGCAATGCTGTGAGGTCAAAGGAGGGCACCACTCATTATGCCGGGGGGACCTGGTCAATGGCACAAGGGAGGTGGGTGGCACCTGCTTGGAATAAGCAACTATTTGCCAGGTAGGAAAGGGGCTGGAGTAAGGGCATTTCAGGCCAAGGAACAGCAGGTACAAACACACAGCTGCAAAAGCACCATGAGGGCATGTGTGTTGTGGGGGAGGCTGTGAAAATCACTCGCGGGGCTGATGTCAAGTGGGGTTCAGCTGGGGAGAGGGCCGTTCAGGCGGAGTCAGCATGTGAAGAGTCCATGCTAAAGCATCTGGCGTGAATCTTATAGGGTAATAGTCAGTGGAAGTTTTGGAGCATCGAGACACATGCTCAGATTTTATTTTAGGAAGATAATGCTGGTACAGTGTGGAGGATGAGCTCATTTGAGGGGTGTAAGCGGTGGCAGGGATACAAATGAGGAGGTGGCTGCTGTAGTCTGATGACTGCTAAGTAGGTCTTTTTAGGACCTTTCAGTGCAAAGAGAGGTGAGGAACCAGATCAGGAAGCTTTGAGAAAAGCAGGGTGATAGTTCTGGCTGACCTGTTGGATCTGGGGGGTGAGAGAAATCAAGGATGGATGAATGAACAGATGGCTGTGGCCATGCCATTAACTAAGTTAGGAAATTTCAGAAAATAGGTTTGGTGGTAGGATGAGGAAAGATAATGAAATCAATTTGGGATGGCTTGAGTCAGTATGTCTGGGAGCATTTAGGCAGTTGATTAGAGAGAGGTCTAGTCCTTAGAAAATAGTTTAAGGGCCAGGCATGGTGGCTCACGCCTGTAATCCCAGCACTTTGGGAGGCCAAGGCGGACAGATCATGAGGTCAAGAGATCGAAACCATCCTGGCCAACATGGTGAAACCCTGTCTCTACTAAAAAATACAAAAATTAGCTGGGTATGGTGGTGCGTGCCTGTAGTCCCAGCTACTCGGGAGGCTGAGGCAGGAGAATTGCCTGAACCCAGGAGGCAGAGGTTGCAGTGAGCCGAGATCATGCCACTGCACTCCAGCCTGGCACCTGGTGACAGAGCAAGACTCTGTCTCAAAAAAAAGAAAAGAAAATACTTTAAGGCTGGAGATACTGACCAAGAAAGTGACAGCACGATAGTGGGGACACTCTAGAAATGGATGAGGTTACCTCAGTGACCTAGAGGAAAGAACTCTTGGGAATAATAACGCTTCAAGACATTCAATGCTCAAAATTAGTTTTGATGGAGAGTTGTCTGAGGGCTTAATGAGGTTCTAAACCACGTGAATAGTGTTTTCTTTCTGTGTCCATGCCTGATGAATTTTCAGTTCAAGTTTTTTCATTTGTTTTTGCTGACTCTGGAAATGCAGTGGTATACAGTGATTGGGAGGCTTCGGAATCAGATAGAGCTGGCTGCTGTTCCAGCTCCCTGATTTAGGATGAAGCAGTTAAACTTCTCTGGCCCTGGTTTCCAGCACTATAGAAGAGGTAGAATGATATCTGACACTCGGAAAGTTGTTAGGTTTTTATAATCTGATATTTCTCTGGTTGGTAATATAAAAGCCTGTAACCTCAGTCCTATAGAATATTAAATATGCTAAACCAAAAAGCTTCTATTGGTAAAGACACATCATCTACAAAGCTTGAAGTCATTAGGTCCTGACTAGTATATTTTAAACTGAGAATGTCTGTTGATTAACGTTTGAGCTGGCTCTGGCAATTCGATTATTAAAAAGTAGACTAGAAAGTTCTAAGTGACAAGGCATATTTGTTTTTCTTTCCATTCAGACTTTTTTTTTTTTTAAAGGACAAGTATACAGGCCAGGTGCAGTGGCTCACTCCTGTAATCCCAGCACTTGGGAGGCAAAGGTAGGTGGATCACGAGGTCAAGAGACTGAGACTATCCTGGCCAACATGGTGAAACCCCATCTCTACTAAAAATATATAAATTAACTGGGTGTGGTGGCACACACCTGTAGTCCCAGCTACTTGGGAGGCTGAGGCAGGAGACTCGCTTGAACCTGGGAGGCAGAAGTTGCAGTGAGCCAAGACTGTGTCATTGCACTCCAGCCTGGCAACAGAGCGAGACTCCATCTCAAAAAAAAAAAAAAAAAAAAAAAAAAAAAAGGGACTCATATAAAAATTACAGATGCTGGATGAGCTTGAACTCTTAAATATGCATTATTATTTTCACAGTCATCTAATTTAGAGACAGTGGAACAAATCCAAGTAACAGTTTTATTGTGGTCTACAGGATAATTTTTACATATATATTAGTGGTTTTGACAGTGTTACTTTTGAGGAGACTTTAAATGAATCCACAAAAAGTTAATATATTAAAAATAAAATATACACAGTAAAACAACAGGCATCCAGATGTTCAGAATCATGCAGATAGGAGTGGTTTGGTTGGTGTCATCACTGGGTACCTTGCCTATTTAATTCACCATCAAATAACACTTCTGTTTCTCATTCCCATATAATTCATCAGAATCAGAGAGTTCTAAACATACATAAAATAAACCTCTTTTAAAGCCACATCTGTAAAAAATTTCAATTAATAAGCTTATCATCAAACCAAAAATTCCACTGATCAAGCCCATTACTAGGAAACAGGCAATATCAGCACCTGATCTAAAGGCAAGCCTATTTCATTTATTAAAACACCAACAAGAGAGATTAATCAACAAAGCAACTATTAATAATGTTACTCTTAATATAAGACACTAAGAAAAAAGTAAAAATTATACATAAATATCACTCCACTGAGTCGGGATATAACTCATGGACTACAGATACATGAGTTTCTACCTATCAAACAAGGCTTTAAATATTTTTCTAGGAAACACACACACACACACACACACACACACACTATATTGGAAGATGCAAAGGAAAGGTAGAAATGTGAATTTATGCATCTAGTTCCACAATTTAAAATAAATATCAAACTGACAATATAAAGCTAAGTGACGATGACTTAACCATTGGGCACCAAACAGGGAACACAACTGCTCACTGTAATACATAATACTCTTCAGGAGCTTCAGCAGATGGCCATCCCAATACATACAAAATACAGACAAAATACTCATCCAATGTTGAAAGAGACCTTGAAGAGAATGTGGCAAAGGCATAAAGTTGGATCTTTTGAAAAAGTTAATGATATCAAAATACTTTCCCATCACTGGTAAACCAAGCTAGGTCAAGTATATGTCCCAAAGCAGCACTGAATTCAGAGTAAGAGGTTGGCAAAAAGTTTGGAAAACTGTAGTTTTTAAAAATTGGCAATTTCTCCATGCTTAATAAAACTATCAGAAGAGGTATAATGTTTGTTCGTTTGTGGAATGTTGACTGCTTGCTGCAAAAATTCACACCATGAATGAGGACCCGCAGAGATGCGTTTCAATGAAATAGTTTTTTAAAAAATTTACAAAAAACTAAAGTTTCTATTTAAAAAAGAACCATGTTATGCCAAGATGAAACATGGTAAAAAGTAGTGTAAGTTCTGTTCATGATTCTTTACCTAGTGAATGGGAAAGTGATAGAAACAATTTTCTTCTTAAAAAGGAAGCTTTGTTATTGCACTGACTTTTATAACCTGACATAGTAATTTAGAAAAATCATGTAGTAAAATCTGTAAAACTAAAATACAAAATTCTGGTTTGTAAACATCAGTTGGCCAAGTCTATTCAGAGTCCTTCACGATAGTGGAATGGAATGGATAATGAATTCACTACCTTATTTATTTGCTGTGAGGGGGAAAATTCCAGAACACAGCCTTTATACTTTCACAGTAATTATATTCAAAAGACATATAGAAAGTCAGTGCAGTTATCTTATTTTTTTTTCTTTCCCCGTGCAATGTTCAGCTCTCACCCCACTCTCAAGTGCCATAATTGAAATAATACTGGTTTGGAGACCTAGTACAGACTGGTCATAAATGCCGCATAAAGTCCGTAGGACTTCGGTAAAGGTATTTCCAAATGGCGTAGTAATGCACTGCAGCTGCCGTGGCCACAAACAGGTGCCAGATGGCATGAGCAAAAGGAATGATGCCATCACTCTTGAAGAACACAACTCCCAAGCAATAAATTAAGCCCCCATAGGCAAGTTCCTGAAGTCCATCGGTGTTGTTCTGTCAAAAGGGAAAAAGAAAATAAAAAGGGTTTGACGTTACTCTGCTGTGACAAGCTACAGATAAGCTAATTCCCCCCTAAGGCTCTTGATTTTCTAAGACAATGAAGAAGCTGTGTGAACACAATCCTGATCTGTAAACATGAACCAAACATTAAAAAAGTCATTGACCTGGTTTGCCCTTTGGACTGACAGTCTTGAGTTTAGCAAGCAATCACATTACGGGTCCCCAATGAAAAAGCAGAACATTCTGCTCATATTTAAACAGACTGCAATCATAGCCAGACACGGAAGTTCATTTTAATAAAGTGCAATCCTTCGTTCTCATCTTCCCCTTTAAATGCTTTCTTCCCTGCTAAGGCAGACCCAAGCCACTCCATTTATAATTTACATCTCAGCCAGGGTTTTCACTTCCCTTTGTCCTTTTCAAACACTGTTTTACAATGATTGCTTCTTTGAGACTTCCCCTGCTTATGTGAGCTTATAGATTCCTTAAGGCTCACACAGGAAAATCATAACGAGAAGTGACCTGTGAGATCATAGATCACATAGTACGAGATATTTCCTAACCTAGATGCCTCCAGGCCTTTTTGTCTTTGAGCCTGGGCATTGCTTAGCTTAACAATCACTGAACATTCTTGTGTGTTTTAGAGCAGAAGAATTTTTTTAGGCTGTTCTTGGTTTCAAAGACCAAGGCCCATATACAAGATTAAAATGGCTTATATGAATGAGGGGAGAGAATAGAGGCAATGCTTAGAGGCTGATGAAGAAGCAAGTCAGTGCCCTGGATTTCTGAGGACTATGAATAGAAAGGAGACAGGTTCTGCAGAGTGAGGGGAAACCTAAGGCAGATCAGGGCAGGGCCTTGGAAGGGGGCAGGTATGTGGGTGTCACAGAGGCCTGGGCACTGGGTAGCAGCCTTGTGAGCCTTGGATCAGGTCTCCATGGCCAAGCCCAGCAAGAGTAAAGGGAAGCTCTAACTCAGGCACCTACTTAGAATGGGTCCCAAGGGCCTCGGTTAAAAGCAAGGCAACAATAGACCATCATGAGCTAATGATCAGGTGTGAGAATCTAGAGCCAGCTGTGTGAATCAGTCCTTTTTCAAAGTTCATAGAAGCCCCCATGTTTTGCATGGGATCAAAAGATGGAGAAGCAGCCAATCCAAATGGACTGACATCAGATTTCGCCCTAACCTTGGGAAGAAAGGACTTCAGCCAGATATATTTTTATTTAAAAAGTAAAAACAAAGACAAAATACAACACGTTATTAATTCCTCAAGGTTATATAGCAATGAATACACATTATACAAAATTACTGTGTGTGTATTAGGAGCCCTTTTCTAGGATAGGGGTAAGACCGTCAGCAGATTCACAAAGGGGCACAGGACTCCCAAATGGTAAGAGTCACTCATCTAACACAACCCCCTTATTGCAGAGGTGAGGAGACCAAGGCCAGAGCAGTGAAATAGCCTGAACAAAATCACATGGGTTGTCACTGTTCCAAAATACCCTTTTTTTTCCTTCTGCCAAAACAAGCAAGAGACCAAACCAAGTACACAGGTTGGTTTTGACATACATTCTGTTCACAGGCATTCTTAAGATACCACACTGACTTCACCTTTCACAGACCTAGAACATAGTTAATTTTCTATCAAAACAATTTTTTTCATTATCACTATCATTATGGTAACTATGTTCCAGGCACTGTCTGAAGCACTTCATATATTTATTCATTTAATCTTCACAACAACCCTAAATTAGGTACTATTATCCCCATTTTACAGATCAGAAAACTTTTTTAACCAGTCTGAAAATCTCTGCTTTTTAATTGGAGTGTTCAGTCCACTGTCATGTAATTGTTATTATATACAGGACATGTAAGTACTGGTATGGTTGTATTTAGGCCTCCCATCTTGCTTTATGTTTTCTATTTGGTTTCACCTACCCTTTGTTTCCTTTTTCCAATTTTCCCACTTGCTTTTAGATTAAATTGAATAACTTTGGGATTCCATTTTATCTTTTCTCTTGGTTACTTAACTATAATATTTATTTTGCTTTTGTTGTTGTTGATGGTGGTGGTTACTCTATGGATTACAGTATGCATCCTTAACTCATCACAATATACCTTTATTACTATATCCCCTACACAAAGTTAAGACCCTTAATACAGTGTGCTTCCATTTCTCCACCCCATCTATTGTTACCATGTACTTTATTTCTACAAGTTAGAAATCCCATGTTATCTTTTGAAGGAATTAAGACATGAAAAACAGCCATATGTTTACATAGAAATTCATTATTTTTAGCAATCCTGGTCTTTTATTTATTTATTCATTTATTTATTTATTTATTGACAGAGTCTTGGTCTGTTGCCCAGGCTGGAGTGCAGTGGCGTGATCTCTGCTCACTGAAACCTCCACCTCCCATGTTCAAGTGATTCTCCTGCCTCAGTCTCCCAAGTAGCTGGGATTACAGGCTCATGCCACCACGCCTGGCTAATTTTTGTATTTTTAGTAGAGATGGGTTTTCACCATGTTGGCCAGGCTGATCTTGAACTCCTGACCTCAAGTGATCTGCTTGCCTTGGCCTCCCTAGTTTATTTTTGATATTAATGTTCTAAACTGAGCTAACCTGAGCTAACTTCAACTTGAAGTTGATAGGGTTTTTTTTTTCTTTCAGCATTTTATTGATTGATTGTCTGATTGAGATGGAGTCTCACACTGTTGCCCAGGCTGGACTGTAGTGGCCTGATCTCAGCTCACTGCAACCTCCACCTCCTGGGTTCAAGCAATTCTCCTGCCTCAGCCTGTCAAGTAAATAGGATTACAGGAGCTCCACCACCACGTCCAGCTAATTTTTGTACTTTTAGTAGAGATGGGGTTTTACCATGTTGGCCAGGCTGGTCTTGAACTCCTGACCTCATGTGGTCCACCCGCCTCAGCCTCCCAAAGTGCTGGGATTACACTCGTGAGTTACCGCGCTGGCCCCTTTCAGCATTTTAAATGTGCCATTACATTGTATTCCTGCTCGCATGAATTCTGAAAAAATGTCAGTGGTCATCATCTCTCCTTGCTTGTTTTTCTCTCTATGGCTGATTTTAAGGTCTTTTCTTTGCCTTTGTTTTTTAGTAATTTGACTTCAATGTGTCTTAGTGTAGTTTTCTTTCTGTTTATCCTGCTCAGGCCTCCTTGTGCTTTGTGGAGCTCCAGATGCATATTTTTCATCATTTTGGAAAAGTTTTAACTATTATTTCTTAAAAAAAAGAAAAATCTCAAAACAAAAAACTGCCCCAATCTCTATCTCTTCTCCTTTTGTTCATTTTTAAATCACTCTTCTCTCATGTCATGCTTCAGTTCGTATAGATTCTACTGACCTGGCTTCAAGTTCACTGACCTTTACTTCTGTAGTATCCAATCTGTTATTAAATCACTCCAATAATTTTTTTTTCCTCAAGATGTCACAGTTTTCAGATCTAGAATTTCCACGTGGATTCTTCTTCACAGTCTCCATGTATTTTCTGAGATTCCTCTTCTGTTTTAAACTCCCTGTGTAGGAATCTCAACATGTCTCCCACCTTTTGATCTGTGTCTATTGATCTGTTTTTCCTTAGGTATATGTCACTTTCTAGGCCTATCTGGTAATGTTTATTTTATATTTATTATTTATTTTATTACATTATTATTGATTTATTTCTGATAATATTACTATTTATTTATGGTAATATTTACTCATGCTAAGTTGTTACAGTAAAGATTCTGTTGTATTCCTTTAAAAATTGTTGAGTTTTGCTCTGTTAGGTGGCTTATTTACTAGATGATCAATTTTATCCCTTCAAGGTTTGTTTGGGCCTTGTTATGGCAGTTCTAGAGTAGCCTTCTCTCTTGGGCTAGAGTAGCTCTACTCCTAAGCTGTGGCCTTGGCAGGATCAACTGAATTCCTGGGATGTCTAGTACCATCTCTGAACTCTGGCTGGTTGGAATTCCAGTGTCTCCCAGCACTGGGCACTGTCTGGAATTTCCATTTATATTCCAGCCTTCTAAGAGTTATTCGCAGCTGGAGCTTGCAGAGTTTTGCTCTGCGCAAATTCAGCTTGATATCTGGGCAAAGACTCAAGGAAACTGCTTTATAGATTTCTGAAGCATCTTCTCTGCATCTGCAGTTTGTGGAGCTGCTCCCTTCTCTTCCACAAACTGCAGCCGTGTCAGTAGCCTGAAGTGTAATTTCTGTTTCCTCTACCCAGACTGCTGTTCTCTGGGTTCTACCTCTTGTTGCTGTTTCGAAAGTGTCTTCAAGGAAACAACTAGGGTGAATTCAAAGCTCATTTTCTTGGTTTCTCGTCCCTCACGAATCACAGTCCTGTACTGTTTGTGTTTAAAGCCAAAAAACAGTTGCTTTTATTCTTTTTCCAGTTTTTCAGTTCTTTATGGCAGAAGGGTAAGCTGATATCCATGATTCTGGCCAGAACCAAAGATTTGCATCTTCATTCTGTTACTTTGTTAGCGGCTTATGAGGTCCGATCAGGACTCCGTCTAGCTCTCCAGCTTTATTACAAGACTTGTGCTACCTGCAATACCTGCCCCCATCATGCATATGTACATAACTCAAGCTGGTACATGTATTTTATGTTACAACCAATGAGCTATTTTCATTTCTCCAAAGATGCTGGTGCTTTCCCCTCTCTGGGCTTCCTTCATGCTGTATTCTCTACCTGTAACATCTGCCTCACCCCTACCATCTCTTAGCTCCTACATGTTTTTCCAAATCAGCTTAAATATCACTTCCTCTGGTACTTCTGTCAAGCTCCCATAGCAGCCTGAACTTTTCCCAATCAAATACTTTATAAAATTTCATGATACCTTTTTCTTTAATAGGAACTATATTTGCCTCCTTGACTCTAAGTTCTATGAAGGGAGAGTGGGGATCATCCTGCTTGATTATCATAAACATTAGTCACCTGCTGTTATACTACTTATGGAAATGTCAATGAAAAAATCAGGCTAGTAAAATTACTGGATAAACCTGCTCTTATGATATCCAGAGGGAATTTGCTTGAAATTCTACTCTAATAATTAGGCTGCATAGACCTTGCTTATATTGCTTTGGGTGTCCTGAAATGTCCTCTAACTACATGGCCTTCAAGGCTGACTTTCTCATTTCTGTCACTTAACTCCTCCTCCTTACCATTCCCTGTTCCTTTTATCATCTATATGTATTTTGGGTGCTAGGTAATTATTAAAGCCATCATAAACCTCATATCTCAAAGAAATGTATTTTGTTATATTCTTGTAAGACATATTCCCTGAAAAAACAGAACCAGATTTGAAACTCTTAAACCTTTTACAGGTGTTTTTGTGACCAGGAAAAAAAAAAAACTATCACAGAATTATGTTCTTACAACCAGGTGCAATGGCTTATGCCTATAATCCCAGCACTTTGGAAGGCGGAGGCCGGTGGATCACTTGAGCTCAGGAGTTCAAGACCAGCCTGGCCTACATGGTGAAACACTGTCTCTACTAAAAATACAAAAAGAAATCAGCCAAGCATTGCAGCGCGCACCTGTAATGCCAGCTACTTAGGAGGCTGAGGTGGGAGAACAGCTTGAACTCAGAAGGCAGAGGTTGCAGTGAGCCAAGATTGCATCACTGCATTCTAGCCTGGGTGACAGAGCAAGACTCTGTCTCAAAAAAAAAAAAAAAGGTTCTTACAATGTGCCTAAAATCATAAGAACAGTTCTTCTGACCACTGTAGGCTCAGAGGAGTTCAAACTAAACACACTGGAACCTCCATAGTTAATATGGTGCCTAGTGACAAAAAATGTAGAGCCTAAGATACTGGAATACGTAAGCTGAAGGCCTGGTAACCAGGTGGATGGAATCATGAAGTTGTAATAATATATTTTTGTTTCAAAAAGACAGATATACATAGACTTCTCAACAGTAATTCAATTTGAAAGGGAATTCAAAATATATACATGCAACTGCCTACCACAGGTGTTATACCTTACTCACAAAAATCCCCAAAAGATAATTTTCAAGCAAAGTGAAAGGAAAAAAATAAAGTGCTTGCCTTAGAAAACAGAACAAACAAAAAAAGTGCTTGACTTATGACTTAAAAGCAAAGGAAAGGAAAAGCAAGATTAAAGGGATTTGAAAAATATCTCTCTGAACCTACTCTGGTTCTGATTCAGGAAAGTACCATAAAGACAGAAACATATCTACGTTTATAGCTTTCCCAAACTGTACATGGTACCTAGTGCAAGCTGATGAGTTGCTGGCACACTTCATTATTTTTATTATTTTTTTGAGACAGGGTCTTGCTCTGTTGCTCAGGCTGTAGTGCAGTGGCATGAACATGGCTCACCACAGCCTCAACCTCCTGGACTCAACAATCCTCCTGCCTCAGCCTCCCATGTAGTTGGGACCACAGGTACATGCCACCATGTCCAGCTAAACACTTCATTATTTATAAGTTTTTTTTTTTCTTTTGAGTCTCTACTTAATGGACATAACTTCAGAAAGAAAAGCTAAATATCATATCTGTAATCATATTACGTTCCAGCACTTTAAAAGAAAATAACTAAAATTTTGAAGCCATGTCTTACCATTGATGTTACCACCAAGGCTGGAGAGAATCCCATTGTGAGATAGAAAAAGAGCTCAACCACCTTATACCTGCAGGAACAGAAATGCATTTAATTTAACTTATACATTTCTATTACACCTAACAATTTACATACCAGCTTTTCCTTTTTTTCTTTTGAGAAAGAAATGTAAACTCTGAACTATTCAAATAAAATGTTATTTCTCATAGGCAACCACTAGGCCTCTAACTAAAACACGGTAGTTGAGTAACAAGGAACCAGCATTTCTTTCAGGGTTGAAAAGGCATCAAATCCCACATGCTACCTAGAAAATGCTTCCTGCCAAAAGTAGTTATCTTTGAATCCACTCCACCCTGTAAAATATTTCCTCTTCTGATCCTAGAGTGTTTGCTTTCATTAGCATTCCAATCCAGAGCTATAAGTGAAATTCTGAAGATGAATGGAGATGTAGCCTGGTGCCTAGTTTACCAGCAAAAAGAACAGCAGCCCCAGGGAAAGGACACGTAATTTTATTTGTCTCTTTAGTTTGCACCTGCACAAACTGTAATTTTTAAGGCTCATCTCATTAGACTACCAAAAAAATCTAAAATCCCCAAGAAACACATTGTATTGAAATTCAAATTACATTTCAGCCTAATCAAAGCAGACTGTAAGCTCCTTAAAGGCAGGAACCAAGATTTAATTATGTTTTGATCTGTAAATCCTAGAATAGTACCTGACACAATTTAGGTGCTCCCTAATGTCTGCCAAACTGAATGGCCAAGGGTGACTCATACCTCATTCATCATGTTTTATACTCAAAGCCTACCATGAACTAATCATATAGGGGAAGAATGGGTTTATGGGTTTTGTTTACACCAGAAGGCTGAGAAGAGGAGAAAAGATAGCTGCCTTTCTTGACTTCCTATTTTATCCAAGGATATAAATAAGAGATTTGAATATAAGAAGCAAACTGTTCCCTTGGACTTATATATACTATAATACATAACATTACTCAGCATTGCTAATTATGGTCAAAAAGGTATTTAAGTGAATTTCAGAGCCAAAAAAGAGGTTAGTCAAAACTACCATTTTCTTCTTCTGAAAGGGAAAAACAATTTAGTACTTTCTGATAAACACAAATTATGTTCAATTCTGAGAGCCATTTTGTCAACCACAATAGAGAAAGAATTTAATGAACTGTAAATAAACCCAATGACAAAGATTTCACGGTTGTGCATTTCTCAAATTCAAACATACAGGGTAATGAAAAGAGCAATGGAATCAGAACTGGGACGCTTGGGTCCTGATTTCCAGATGGGTCACTAATTTGATGCATATCCTAAATGTTCATGAAGCTGGAATTGGGGACCTTGAAGGTCTCCTCTAGAGAAAAGATGCTAAATTTCAGTAAGCTTTTACTTTTATATTACTCAATACTTAGGACTATCAGCTATGAATAATTGGCTAAAAAGCTATATCCCAGGGCTAGGATATTAAGAGTTCCAATGTCCTTCCCAACATATTTTTTCTCAAGATACCCTTTTTGGAATACTGTCTAGGCCCTTCTTTAGGTAAGTATTGTGTGGGGCACTTAATATCTATTCTCTCCAGTCTTCATAGACACCTTGAAAAGTTGCTGTTTTTCTCACATGATGACTGAATCACAGAGGATAAGGCCAGTTTGCCTCATAATAAAGAAATGAAGTCTGATGGACTCCAGAGCGGCTGGTCACAATGTCCTCTCAACTGTATCATACCACCTGTACCAGTCTTTGTTTTTCCACAGCAATCTTTCTACTAATAATGAATACCAAATGGTTTTGAAGATTTATTTAAAATAACATTCTATTTATGTATTTCTACTATTTTGAAGTACAAATAAAAATAAATTGTATTGCAATGCAGGTCATATTTAGGCAGTTGATTTTAAAACTATCAAATATAAATTATTTTCTCTTACTTTTCATGGTAGAGAAATACATAAATGGTTCCTCCAGCTGCCATGAGCCAGATAAACCAACGCATATGAGATGCCAGGGGTCCAAGTTCACGAAGATTTAACCTAAAAATGTAAACATGACAACAAAGAACAGAAGGGATAAATGAAGGGAATTAATAGAACCTGTGTTATTGAAAACTGAGAAAGTCTTAGGGTAAGAGCGGGAAGAAAAGGCACTCACACCAATGAGGCATTTGGGCAATTTAGGTAAAATTAAGAAACTCAAAGACAAATTTGTCTGTTGACCTTTAAGACTCAGAATTAGGCCAGGTGTGGTGGCTAATATCTGTAATCCCAGTACTTTGGGGTGCCAAGGTGGACGGATCACTTGAGATCAGGAGTTCGAGACCAGCCTGGCCAACATGCTGAAACCCCGTATCTACTAAAAATACAAAAATTAGCTGGGTGTGGTGGCGGGCGCCTGTAACCCAAGTTACTTGAGAGACTGAGGCAGGAGAATTGCTTGAGCTGGAAGGCAGAGATTCCAGTGAGCTGAGATCATACTACTGGACTCCAGCCTGGGCAACTGAGCAATAATATGCCAAAAAAAAAAAAAAAAAAAAGGAGAGAGAAAGAGAGAGAGAAAAAAGACTTGGACTTAGTTTCAACATGGTTTAAAAATAGGACCAGCTAAAAGCAAAAAAGGAGAAAGGAGAAGGGAGTCCCAGCACTCTTGTGATGCCTGACTTTCCCTATTAGGCAGAATGAGGTCAAGACAGCTTGCCCTTTAATTTCTGACCATGTATTTGGGAGTAGGTTGCTTACAAAGCTTAATGAGAACCTGGAACAAAATCCTGAACCAGGATCACATACCCACAGTGGACACCTAATACACAAACCAAGTGTCTCCATATCAATCTCTCTGCCAAGAGAGAACATGAGAATTATTCCTAACATATATTATGGAAGACATTTTATTAGAATTTAACCATGGACCGTTGTGAGGTCTAAATTTTAAAATACTGCAAATCCATTTGTACTAATTTCATATTAAGAATATATGAGAAGTTCAGGAACAGTGACTCACACCTGTAATCCCAGCACTTTGAGAGGCTGAGGCAGGCAGATCACTTGAGGTCAGGAGTTCAAGCCCAGCCTGGCCAACATGGTGAAACCCAGTCTCTACTAAAAATACAAAAATTAGCCAGGTGTGGTGGTGGGCACCTACAATTCCAGCTACTCAGGAGGCTGAGGCAGGAGAATCGCTTCAACACAGGAGGTGGAGGTTGCAGTGAGCTGAAATCGTGCCACCAAATTCCAGCCTGTGGGTGACAGAGCAAGACTCTGTTCCCAAAAGAAAAGAAAAGAAAAGAAAAGAATAAATGAGGATGGGTGTAGTAGGTCATGCCTGTAATCCCAGCACTTTAGGAGGCTGAGGTGGGTGGATTACCTGAGGTCAGGAGTTGGAGACCAGCCTGACCAACATGGTGAAATCCTGTCTCTAATAAAAATCCAAAAAAAATTAGCTGGGCATGGTGGCACGTGCCTGTAATCCCACTACTTGGGGGGCTGAGGCAGGAGAATCTCTTGAACCCAGGAGGCGGAGGTTGCAGTGAGCCGAAATCTCGCTATTGAACTCCAGTCCAGACTGGACAAGAGCAAAACTGCGTCTCAAAAAAAAATAAATAAATAAAATAAAAATAAAAAGAATAAATGAGAAAAAAAATGTTGTCCTGATTATCTCTAACTACAAAATTCACATTTCCAAATGGAAAAAGTACAGCCTACATATCTAAAACTCATGTAAAGAAATTGCCTACTATGATATTTAACTCCTTAGCTCACATTTAAGTTCTTTTTATTCATTTACTCATTTTATATTGGAGAATTTAAAATAAGTAAAGTAAGGAATCCTGTTTGCACCCTGTAGGTTCCTACTGAGATAAGCATTGTTCTGGGCACTTATTATCCATTCACAAAAGCCTTTCAGTGTGCTTCCTCCAACATGAAGCAGACCTATAATTTAGTCAGATGCTGGGCAAAGACAGCACTTACTTTTTACCCCTTCAGATGATCAGGTTTCTTTTGAATGATTAATGCTGCATTAGCTAGCATCTAGAGGCATACTGTTTCTAATGACTACAGTAGATGATAGCAAAATATAAACTTCTGAGTGTTTAAAACTGGATTATGTCTTGTAGAGGAAAGCTAATGTTTCTTTAATTAAGAATTTCAAAGCAACAAAAGATTATATTTGATCGGCACCAAAAAGGCAGAAAGATCAAAGGCACTAAATAGAATATTAGGTATTTTAAATAGTTAACTCATGTGACCGGTTCTCTTACTCAGCAAAAGAAATGACAAACACACTCACTATACAGTAGCTACTGCACTTGAGGTGAATTGAAGACAAATGGTATCAATTTCAAAAATAGGCTGGGCGCCGTGGCTCATGCCTGTACTCCCAGCACTTTGGGAGGCTGAGGCGGGTGGATCACGAGGTCAGGAGTTCGAGACCAGCCTGACCAACATGGTGAAATCCCATCTCTACTAAAGATACAAAAAATTAGCTGGGCATGGTAGCAGGCACCTGTAATCCCAGCTACTCAGGAGACTGAGACAGGAGAATCTCTTGAATCTAGGAGGCAGAGACTGCAGTGAGCTGAGATTGCACCAGTGCACTCCAGCCTGGGTGATAGAGCGAGACTCTGTCTCAAAAAAATAATAATAAAATAAATAAATAAGCTTGCTTTCCTCATACATATTTACAGCATTTCCACTTGAAAAATTCAATTTTCTAGCGTTCTCAACAACAGCAGAGGTATAGGGAAACAATATGGAGAGCAAAGGTTACAGATTTCAAGAGTTGGCAAGCTATCTACACACAAGTTCATAGCACTTCTTGAACAATCCAATGCACCGATCTTATAGACAGCAGCAATATTCTCCCCTTAAACTATGCATTCTGACCCAAGTAAATCAAATGGGAAAAAAAATGCATGCATGTGTATGTTCAAGAGGAGGGGAGGTGGTGTAAGCATGAGGGCTGAGGGTGGGGACAAGAGGAAGAGACGAAAGAAGGACTGAGGAAGTCTAACCATAAAATCACTACCTTCAAAAATAGGAAGACCGTATCTTACCATGGAGCGTAAGAAGCAGCAATGAAGAAATAGATAACCATTCTATCACACATGTGAAAACAATGCTCCACTGTCCTAGTGAGGGGAAAAAAAAGTTAAATAAATTTTTCAGAAAATGATCAGAGAGGAAGTATGGGTTATCACTCCACTATGTTGCAATTTCCATTCTTGTTCTAGTTCTCATGGCCTTTATACTTGGTCTTCCACGATCACACAGCTTTTTGTTGTTGTCAATGTTATGAAACCATGAGTAAAAGCTTTGTATTATTTTTTAGGTTGCACATACAACAGATACTCTCAGCCTCACAGCATATATGAGACAGGGACAGAGCCCCATGATAGTCAGGAAGTCTGAGGTGGTTAAAGCAAACAAACAAAATCTGTCTTTTTTTATGTTTTCCATTTCTTTTAGATTCCATCTAACAGAAAAATGAGTTCCTGGAGGGCAGACCATCCCCTGGCTCCTATCAGTGCAGGGCAAAGCTCTGATGCTCAGTAAATACTCCTTGAGCTGAAATCACATTCTTTGTGTCTTTTTGGAATGTATTTAAACTTTTTACTTTGAATATCCTACTGTGGACAGTAAGTAGTAATAAAAGAAATTCAGAGACTAACTTAGGAAAAGCAGAAACAAAAAAAAAGGGCACATTTACTGTAAAAGCATGGCCACCTGTATTTCTAAGTAAGTTCTTCCTTCCAAAACTGAAAAGTCAGGGGTATATGTATAAAGAGTTTGGTTCACTGAGGTTTATTCATAAAATGGATTAGACAGAATCTGCCCTTTACTGAGGTAATTTTAAAGTACAAATTCGTAGTATCATCTTGAATCTATTTTCAGTATCCAAGCAGGTATAATTTGAGGGAACACTAGTATTAGACTTTGCCTCCCCCTACACATAACATTGACCAAAGCAAACTAATAAGGACTTGTGTGAATAAGTGATAAAATGTTTCCCATAAAGGCTGGGTGTGGTGGCTCACACCGATAATAGCAGCACTTTGGGAGGCTGAGGCAGGTGGATCATTTGAGGTCAGGAATTTGAGACTAGCCTGGCCAACATGGTGAAATGCTGTCTCTACTAAAAATACAAAAATTAGCCAGGTATGGTGGCGCTTGCCTGTAGTTCCAGCTACTCGGGTGGCTAAGGCACAAGAATCACTTGAACCTAGGAGGGGGTGGCGGCAGTGAGCTGAGATCGTACCACTGCACTACAGTCTGGGCGACAGAGTGAGAGTCTGTCTCAAAAAAAAAAAAAAAAAGAAAAAGAAAAGAAAATGTACGCCATAAATATATACACCTACTACGTACCCACAAAAATTAAAAATTAAAAAAAAGATTTAAAAATGTGAGAAGTACATTTGTGAGAAAGAATGGATTTCAGTCTACTAGTCATCAGAAGCTATAGCTTACCCATAGATGACACTTTACATTACAGGTCTAAAGAAGCAAACACTAGATCAAAGCTTTTCAAACTTGACTGCATATCATCACCTGGGGAGCTTACAAAATATAGTGATGGATTCCAGTTCAAAAGATTCTGAAGGGTTTGGAGGTGAGATAGAGGGTGGAGGAATGGGAAGAATAAGTTTTTAAAACTCCTTGGATGACTGTGATTCCTAGCAAGGTTTTGGGCCTTTCTAATTCTGCTTTCTAGACTGTTATACACTGTTAGAGTAGGTAGACAGACCTGGAATCTCATCGAAGAGCTGCCACCGACCTCTCTGACTCTCAGTTTCCTCATAGGTAAAATGGAAATAAGATATTTCTCATGGAGTATGTGTGAACATTAAATGAGGTAATGTAGGCCATGTATCTAGCATAGTACCTAGCACACGGGAGCACCTAGCACATAATAAATGCTAATTCCCTTCTTCCTTTTACTTAAATTAAGGCTTTTTTAATATTTAAAAATTTTAACAAAGAGCAAAAATCTACATGTGGCTTACGATTCCAGCAGTGCTATTCAAAGTTCAAGAGAATCTAGTTTCTATTACACCTCTGGCAGGGAGACCCAGAATACTGAAATAGGTACCTACAACTTTTTATTGATCCAGAATCTAGACATCGAAGCCAAGTCTGCTGAGACAACCACAAGCACTAAATTGTGCCAAGAAGATAATAAAGTACTCTGCTTCTAAACTGGCCTCTGGGTGCTGCGACAGTGTGTCCTGAGGAGCCAGGACAGGTACTTTTGTGGTTCTCTTGTGAGTGTGTCCTGGAGCGCCCTTGTGATTCAATGCTGTGGTTTTAGTTTAAGCCCAGAAAACTGTCACCCTACAGGAAAGGGTAGCAGACTGCAAACTATATGCAATATTGTAAAAGAATGGTGAAAAAAACTAGGACTTGGAGTAAGAGGTCTTGGGATAATCAGATTTTGCTGGTTTCACTGACTCAGACAAGTCAGACTACTTCTCCGAGCCTCAGTTCCCCCAAATAAAAATTAAGTGACTTAAATTAGATGATTTCCAAAGATCCTCCCAGATCTAAAACTCTAGGATTCTACATGTGAGGAAACCAGTAATCATCTCATAAATGTCAAATCCTGCTTACAAATGTGGCATATCTTTTAAATATCATATTGTTTGACTAGTTTGAGGTTTTTTTTTTTTGGACATTCTTTAAAACCAAAAGGCATATTCCAGTATTTCTTTAAATTGCTCACAGTCTGCTCTGAATCTTCCTTTTTTGAAAGGAAGTTTTGCCCTTCAGGGTTATGCAGAATACATTTCACAAGCAACCCATTCCCACCTAAATGGTGTGCTGTTCCAAAATCAATCCTTCACTCAGAGGAGGAAAGCTTTAATGTTCTTCTCGGCAGGCCAAGAGCTATTGTATTGTTTGGAAAGTGCTTGACAGCTATTAATAGCAAAATATGTGAATTCTATTTGAATAATATACACAAGACTTAATTCTGAAAGCTAAACTTTGCAAAATGCTAAACCCAAACTATAAGTATGCCACTATACTTCATACAGTCCTTTGGTCTTTTGTAATTTTCAAGTTATTTTCAAGTACCTTATCTCATTCCCATATCACAGTAACTATGTGATTCAGGTATTATTATTCTCATTTTACTGATACAGATACTGAGGCTCCTCAAGGTCAAGTCATTTACGCAATATTAAAGAACAGGGCTGGGCCTCAAAGCCTGCCTGCTGACTCCAAGCTCAGTGTGCTTTGTCACTACCCCACACTGCTGCTCTCATCATATCCTTAGTGTGCTTGATAGTATTGGAAAATAGCTCTCAGGTTTTTAAGTGGTAAGTCCTAGGGAATCAGTGAGGTTTTTGGGGGGTTACTGAGCAAAGGCCTACCTTTTTAGATACATACTGGGGAGGAGTCCTCAAACTTCACCCAGTCCAAAGAACACGTCGTGAATAATGGTAGAGTATTCTAGTCTACAAGGCAGAACATGTCTACCCTTTGCCCCACTTGACTAAAGCATACCAGCATGGGAGGCTACCAAACATATTGAGTCAACTATTTGGATCTGTTGAAACAGCATGCCATCCACTGTACCTTAAGTGGCTCTTTTTCCATGATACAATGTGAAATACTGTAGAAACGATGAAGAGGGCACAGAGTCCCATCCCATAAATCCATGCTGTTATCTTTTCCCAGCAGTCATCAGACAGCCGATGGAGGAGGGCACTGCCCACAATGGCCGGAACAATGAGGAACTGAGGGAACAGTAAAGAGTAATGAATGGAATATTCTGGCTTTTATGGAGTTGAGTCTTTTGCTAAAAATGCAGAGGTTTGCCTGGAACAGTTTTAGAAAAATAATCTTAAAGCAAGTATTTGCCCCTCCTGGATAATCATAACAAGAGCCAGATGAAGTTAGCTGCTACAGTGGAAAGCAGGTAATGCCATTCAGGGCCCAGGAATTGTGCCAACCAATGGGGATACAGTTAAGCCATCAAGGATGCAACATTACTCAACTGTTAAAAAACAGATGTTCTTTATCCTAATTTCACTAAATAAGGACATTTCATTCTACTTTATAATCTGATGTACAGTAATTACTTAAAGTATTCAAACACCAAGCAGGCCAGGTGTGGTGGCTCATGCCTGTAATTCCAGCACTTTGGGAGGCTGAGGCAGGAGAATTGCTTGAGTCCAGGAGTTGCAGAGCAGCCTGGGCAACACAGCAAGACCCTTTCTCTACAAAAATTAAAAAAATTAGTCAGACATGGTGGCAAACACCTGTAGTCCCAGCTATTTGGGCAGGCTGAGGTGGGAAGGCTGCTTGGGCCCGAGAGGTTGAGGCTACCGTGAGCAGTGATTGCACCACTACACTTCAGCTTGGGAGGCAGAGTGAGACCCTGTCTCAAAAGAAAAAAAAAAAAAAATTCTAAGCATATACCCAGATTTTTCAGGGAGGTGCTCATTTTAGAACATCTGTCTTGATGCTACTGAAAGCCCAATATTTCAGGACAGGATAACTGAACAAATCAAGTAATAAGTATTATAATGTACACAGCAACAGACACATACAAAAAGTCAGTTGTTGAAGTCATACATCCTGATTTTCAGTTTGGATCTGTACATTCTGCCAATATGAGTGCTACTGCAGAGTGAACATCTTGGAGTCGCTTCATTTTTAAAAGAACCTTTTAAGTAAGCAAGAGCAATCCCCTTCCAAGGCTTACCTATTCAAAAAATCTTGAGAATTTTAGAGAGAATTTGGCTTCCTGCACCATATTTCATAGTCCACATGGTCACAAATTTAATGTCTAGTCATATATGTATGACTATGACTAGTAAACATCTTATAATAACAGAAATTCCCAGGAGAATATACTACTTTATTAGAAATTAGAATAAGCATATTTGACAAAGAATACAAATGTTAGCAATTTGCTTATCTTTTCCTTTCTTCCCAAACCTACATTTGCCACCTTGCAACAGAATATTAAATCCCCTAGATGAGACTGGCATGAGTTTTTCAGATGCTAAAGTTTTCATTGGCCCAAGAGCAAAATTAGAAGATTAAGTACAATAAAATTTTCCATAAAACACAATGTATTTCATTTAAAAGAATGTCCTTTATTTTGAGATCATGTCCTTTCTACTTTTTTCATGTTAAAGTATCTTCTAACGAAATGATGATAATAGAGGTGTTTTGTCTGTTTTAGAAATATTATTGATCCCTGAAATAAAAAAATTCAAGATATTGTTTAAGAAGATTATATTTTCTGTTCTAAAAAATTAATATGGAGGTTTTGTCAGATTTCCCTTAACTTCAGTGTATACAAGTGTTCCTTAACCTGTGACACACTCAGAAGAGACAAGTTAAGGCTTATTCAGGTTCATCCAAGTAAATATGATTCCTAAAGGTAAGCTGTGTGAACCACTGTTGTACCAACACTGTCTACCATAGTTAAACTAGCCTGTTCTAAACACTCATTGTTAAAGGAGTAAACTGGTCTTTTGTCTCTTTCTTGTTTTCAGACTATCTCCCAGCCACTAATTTTCCCTCGAAGTCACTAAATGCAACTTTCAAAGGTAATAATGAAACCACAGATAAAGTAAAATTTATAATGCCATAAGAATATGCCACTAATTTCACATTAACAGGAAAACTGAAAATACATATTCACAAATGCTCCCTGAGACACACACACACACACACACACACACACAGAGAGAAATGCACCAAAGTGTTAACAGTTTATTTCTGGTTAGTTTTGTTTTTCTGATATATTTTTCAGTATTTTTAAAGTTTCTTATAATGAGCATGTTTTCCTTTTATAATGCAGAAACAAAATTAACAAAACATTTAGGGATAACATCAGCTTTTCCTTCACCACTATGGAATAACATCTCCTCTGGGAAGTAATGGCCCCTGTAGGGGTGAGAGGCTGTGGCTCCCCTCCCCATTTCAGAAGACCGCTTAATTTTAAAAAAGCATCTTTTTCAACAAATTGTGAACTCTCCTTGCAAAATAAACACAGTTGATTGCATTCTAGGGGTGAGAGTCTTCCTAAACAGGTGTCTTTGGTTTTTCTATAGCTAGGCTACATACTATTATTATTCCTTTAAAGAAGATCTTGTTGGAGAAAGCAAGTCCAGGACACAGCTGACTGTGGATTAGAACACACCAAGCGTTCTATATGTTTACACAGTTTCTGGTGACATGACCCAGCACTGATTTCCTGGTAGATAAGGTCACAGAGATGGGTAAATCCAACTAATTGTGCTGAGGTTACTAGAGATAATTACCCCTTCCTCCCACCAAAGCCCTGCGGAAAGGATGGCAATCGCAGAAAATTTACTCACTGCATGTGTGTAACAGTTAGCAGCATGTTCATAGCAAGTTGGTTTGTAGCGGCCATTGGCTGGAGCTCGATGGTTCATGAACCTGTAAAAACAAAAAGACATCACGTAAGAAAAGCTCAAAGTGTGTGAAGAACAATGAGGAAATCTATCAGTGCGCATTTGATCTATTCTAAGTGAAGACGTGACGGGTGGGAATACCTAGTTACGGTAATAAAGCCGAAGTCACTAAAGAGGAGTAAACTGAGCCAATAGCAATGATCTTTAAGCAAACACCCTAGTTTATTAGATTAAGCATTCTTTCAGTTTATTCCAAAGAAAAACCTTCTATAACCAAAAGCAAACAAAAACCGTATCTCCATATCTCCTTCAACTGGAACACTCCTCCTCCATTCACACACACACACACACACACACACACACACACACACACGCGGTACAACTAGAAAAAAAACAAAGGAATTTTTCGAAATTTATTATCATTTAGTGAAAACGATACACTACATTTGAAAAAAAAGTTTCTATTTTATCTCTTAAAATGTATAAAGCTTGGGCCGGGTGCCGCGGCTCATGCCTGTAATCCCAGCACTTTGGGAGGCTGAAGCGGGTGTATCACCTGAGGTCAGGAGTTTGAGACCAGCCTGGCCAGCATAGTGAAACCCTGTCCCTACTAAAAATACAAAGAAATTAGCTGGGTGTGGTGGCGGGCACCTGTAATCCCAGCTACTCAGGAGGCTGAGGCAGGAGAATTGCTTGAACCCGGGAGGCGGAGGTTGCAGTGATCCAAGATCATGTCATTGCACTCCAGCCTGGGTGACAAGAGCGAAACTCTGTCTCAAAAGAAAAAAAATTATATAGGCACATCTTTAAGCCCTACATCCCATGATTAACAGGCCTGTCCCACTAGTTTCCCTGTATTGTATTACAAGTCTAGCACCAGACAGCTTAAATAAATGATACCTGGCTAACTCTAGGCAACTTAAAACAGGAGGTATGTTTTCACCTTCGTTCTCCCTGAATTCAAAGAGTTCGCTTCAAAAACCAAACACATGACTACTACCTGATACTTTTGGCTATAAAATTCACATATATACACAAATGTGTGTATGTATCTACATATCAAAATCTGTTACATATATAGACATATGCCCATATTCCACACTTCCCTTTGGGCTAACTTTGTGACAATCAGCAGTACAGTGAAAAGCATGAATACCACAGGACTTAAAGGGAGGACAGCATTCTTCCATTTCAGATGCTGAGTGAGGATGTCCTCCCCACCAAAAACCCAATCCATACCCACAACAGGTTTCATGAGGGATTCTGGATTAGTCTAACTAATCCTTTTTTTCTCAGTAGAAAAAAAAGCAGCTGTCTGAATAAAGGAAGGAAGAAGCAGATGCACAGAAACAGATGTAGGTTAAAAAAAAATAACTCTAACAGCATTCAGGTCACAAAGGCCTACTGCATTCCTGTGCTTAGAGTCTATAAGACGTCAACAGGCTTTCCACAATAAATCATCCTTTTGCTCAAGCTAGTTTAAATAAGTGTCTATGCGGTGGGGCGGAGGGGCGGGGGGTGGTATTCTGCGCCATTAATGAGTTCTAACTACTCATTACCTTATTCATAAAAACAATGAAAAATGGTACAAGGCTGAACCAAATAGTAGAACCAAGTTGCCAAAAATTGGCTACAGTGTATGACCAACCCATTCTAGAGAGTGCCCAGTTTATGAATAAAAGACCAGCCAATACAATACTCTCTCCCTGAGTTAAGAAGAGCCTGTTATCCTTAGATCAAACAAATAAAAATAAAGTGGCAGCCACTATTAACACAATACAGATAGTTCAGGTGGAAAATCTACTGGGGAATGAATTTGGGACAGTGAAGATATTTCATTTGGCTCACTGATGGGTTAAGATATTTAACTAGTGTACAAAATATGTACTTGCTGAGTATAATCTACCAGATGGTTTGAAAACCAACTGTTAAAGAGAAATATACAGCTAGTAGTTTCAAAATTTATCCAAGCTATTCTCAAATATAGTTAACTATTATCAAGCATCATCTTGTCTCCCCTGATAATATTTTAAATAATTTTACTAATTTCCTAAGGGACAAGAGTGTTGTTATACAGCTGTCATTAGCAAAAAAGAAAATAATTACACGCTTGGGAAGAATGCTTTAAAAGTGTCCCAAGTATTAGAGGACATACCACATCATTACCCTGAGATATACAACAGAGCTATAAGTAGCATACCCTATTAGGAATTTTCAAGGGTAAAGAGCAAGGTCCCAAGATGGCTGAAGTTAGATGAAATTCAAAGTGCTCTGTGTAGGGTGCAGTAAGTAGGATTTGTCTACCCACCACCAGGCTGCAGACTAAAATAGCAATTTATATCTCTGGCAGCCCAATCTAAAAATAGTCAAGCCATTACCCAGCAACAGGGATAGACTTTCACATTTTCTCCTAAAAACAAATAAACTGGATGGCTATGTTTGTGACAGCTTAGTCCCCTGATCACCTGGAATAATTCACATTAAAAATAAAGTAGAAAGTTATACAAAAAAATATTCCACCCACGGTTACTTAAGGCACTCTCTCCTGATGCACAGGGCAAGATCCGAGCAATAGGGAAAGATAAGGGTAACTATCCTGGAAGCAACTCTCTACATCTGGGGCTCAGTAAGAGAGACAGCATAATTGTTCTGCTGGGAAAGTACAATACAATTTTCCCATTTGTCTCTAACCTGCTAGGGTGCAATCAAGCCTCCTCCACAGCCTTCTGAAGAAATCATTCCTAAGACCTAAATGGAAAAGCAGATGTAAAATGAAAATCAACTCCCACACTCTGGCCCTCATGTCTTCCCCCAAAAAAGAATGGGAAAGGTTCAAGCGCCGGTTATGGAAAACAGCATCCATTTATGGAAGATATCTCTCTATTTAAGGCAGAGTGGCCCTAATGGTTACTCAATGCTTTAGTAACCAGCAAGCCCTAGAGGGTTTGAAGGAAGGTGATTCAGTCCTGGGAGTGGGAACTGCACTTATTAAGCTACTAGTTAAGCAGGGTTTTTTTTTTTTTTTCATTCATCTCACTTTCTTTCAAAACTCTCCTGCCTTCCCCTTTGCCCAGTGTTCTTATCACCTCCCCTTTCCCCCATATCCCTCTCCCATGCCATGGCAGAATTTCAAAACTGTGGAGGGAAAGAACAGACAGAGACCTGGGGACACTCCTTAGCACACTAACACACTTGAATTCAGCCCAATGCACTGAGTAGATCTGCAACCCACCAGATCTCAGAGGCTAAACTTAGCAGATCAAATCCCGCAAGTGTTCCTCATTCTCCCAGTACCATCAACACTACCTTCAAAATATATTTCTAATAAGTCCACCTCATCACTTGAGGTCAGGAGTTCCAGACCAGCCTGGCCAACATGGAGAAACTCAATCTCTACTAAAAATACAAAAATTAGCCCAGCATGGTGGTGGGCACCTGTAATCCCATCACTTTAGGATGCTGAGGCGTGCAGATCACTTGAGCCCAGGAGAGACCAGCCTGGGAAAAAGGCTAAACCTCATCTCTACTAAAAATACAAAAATTAGCCGGAGGGGGGTGGAGGGGGTGGTGACGCGGTAAACCCAGCCCCACAGCTCCTACCTTAAATAAAGACCTAAAATCTCAGGTCTGTACAAATACAAAGTCACTTACCTAGTATTCCTGCTTGTCCCCCTATAGACTCTCTTCTTTATATTAGCAGCCACAGTTTTCTATTAGAAACAGATCAGGGGCTGGGCATGGTAGCTCATGTCTGTAATTCCAGTACTTTTGGGGAGCTAAGGCAGGAGGTCACTTGATCCCAAGAGTTTGAGAACAGCCTGGGCAATATAGTGAGATCCCATCTTTACACACACAAAAAAATGTAAAAATTAGCCAGGTGTAGTGGTGCACACCTGTAGCCCCAGCTATTTGTGACTGAAGAAGAAGGACTGCTTGACCTCGGTGGTCAAGGCTACGACAGTGAGTTGTGATGGCACCATTGCACTCCAGTCTGGGTGACAGAACAAGACCCTGTCTCAAAAACAAACAACGACGACAAAAAAACCCAGATCACATCACACACCCAAATCCCAGCTTAAAGTCTGCCTCCGGCTTCCCAAAGTGCTTACAATAGCCCTGCAACACAGCGTTCAGAGGCCCGCAGGCCCCGACTGCTCTGGGCCTCACTGCTCTTCCAGACTCATGGTGGCATCTTTCTCTCTCTCCACCCTCTGGCTATACCACCTCCTTTCTGCTCCTTAAAGACCTCAAGGTTGTGTCTGCCTCTGGGCATGTGTACTTGTTTACTTCTGTCTAGGATCTTCTCCAGAATGCTCAGCTCTCTTATCCTTCCATCTCAGCTCAGATGTCACCTCCTCAGAGAGGTTTTCCAGACTATCCTAACTTAAGTATCATTTCAGTACTCCGCATCCGACCAGAGCCCCATGTCACAATTGGTAAGACTTCGATTTGTTTTAGGTTATTTTTTATTTCATCTTTCCCTACTGTAGTGTGAATTCCATGAAGGCTGTCTTGTTCACCTTTCTATTACCAAACTCAAGTACAATGCCCAGCTTATTGCTGGAGCTTAATAATTGTTGAATGAACAGAAAGACATTCCAGCTACTGCTGAACTACTTTGTCTTAACAGAGATACCCTATAGTCAATTAGTTTTACTGTGGACCCAGCAGGTTCTGTAAGTAAGAGAAACAGGCAGCCTGGGAACCAAGAGAACCCTGAATCTCACAAAAAGAAAACACTTAAAGGCCAAGATGATGGATATTCCAAGGGCCCCTTCAACATCACTTACGTTGCAACATAAGTGGACCCCTCTAACTATTAGCTCCCCTTTATGACAGTGTATTTGTTCAGGAAAAGTGTCCACTGCCAATAGTCCCAATCTTGACTTACTAAATAAAGGAAGACAGCATACATAAGACTACCCCATGCCTGTGACTTACTGCTTTAAGAACATGGGAAGAAAGACAATAGGTAGCCCTGAAAGACTTCCTAATACTTTAGATTCAGATGTTTTCCCACATATTCAGTTTTGAAGCTAGCTATATGATCATCAGGCTGGGGCTGAGGAAGAGGGTTTCTTTTTCCTCGGATTTTTGGTTGCAAGACTGTTGAAATGAGTACACACCAACAAGAAGACACAGTAGAAGCTCTGTGGATCCTATGCCTACATGTGATACACATAGATGTGGTGTGGGCAGGGAGTCAGAGGGAGAAAGAGGTGAGCTAGCAGCATGAGTGGAGGAGAGACAGACATGAAATTGAACTCTTGGGTCTACCCCCTTCCTAGCTGTGTGACTATGGGCAAGTTCCCTTTCATTCTCTAAACCTATTTACTCTTCTATTAAATGGGTATAAAATTTATATCTTCCAGAGTTATAGTTGAGGATGAGATGAGTAATATACAAGTGCCCAGCCAGTGTCTGGCATAGATAAATGGCACTCAAAAAATGTTAGCAGTTATTGCCATCAATCAGAGATGCTGTGAAGGGGAGAGAATGACTTTGTGTTTGTCTATGTGTGTGTAGGTGCCTTGGGGATACTCAAGTGTGAATCGGATAAAACAAGGAAGATAAACTATGTCTCTGTGTTCCAGTGGAATTTTTCACATCCTAAGTTTCTTGAGAAGCCATCATTGCATATACCCTCCTCATGCTCCTCAATCCAGTTCCAATAAATCTATCAGGGAGGAAGTACATGTCCCTTCAAAGACAGAATGTCCCTCCCTCCAGATTCTTTGTAATTTACCTACTTGGGAATGCTCAGAAAGATATATTAGGAACACAACATTAAAAGGTGCAGAGTAGTACTCTCAGCATTTTAATGTGTGAACCACAAAAATCAGGACATTCTCATTACATTACTTTTTGTTTACAGGCTTTATTTCCAAGTTAAAATTGATACTTAGAAATATGTTTCCAACCTAGCCTATGATAGAAAACCAGGAAATTATGAGATCACACAAATCCTCAAAGAAAATCATGGTAGGTCTAGATGACATCCAGAAAGAAACCGTTAACTATCCATTGAGTGCAAAACACAAGCCCCCAAGAAAACTGTCTATGCCACAACAAAAGAAAAGGCCTGTATTTTTAGTTTTTAAGTAAATAATATACAGTGCAAAAATCACATTACAACAGTGCTAATAAGGAATGGAGAGATCAATGTCTAGCAAAAAAAAAAATTAAAAATTAAAAAAAAATTTAAAAATTTAAGTCAGTTCAATAAGCTGAGAGGGTAGCATCCTCAATGAAGTGTTTTATTTCTTTTAACACTGTTTTAAGGTTTATGAAACAAATAATTAAGCAGGGTCTTTTTTTTTTTTCTTTTTAGGGAATCCAAAGGGATAGGAAAGAAAGAAAAACTCTTAATCAAATAAGGAAGGGGCAATTTCACAGAATATCGCTACTATTCTCTGAAAACAGGAAGAGCACAGACGCGTACAGAAGTAAAACCAAATCAAACAAACCGCATGCACAGGGCTTCACTGATCATGCCTGAGTGCATGTTATATTCTCTCTAAAAGCCCCCCCGGTCTTCATTTCTGACATCAGGTTCTAAAGTCAGAACGCCATGGCTCCATTTTGCCCTTAGACACACTGACATGAAGTTCCCACTGGGGGAACAGTGCCAGGCATTCAACACCCTGACTGATGAGCAATATATTCAGAAGTCAACCCAAGTCTTCAAGCTGATCCCCCTCCTGGTGGCCCAGACCATGGCAACTCTTCTGTGCATTTGTTGGCTCCTTTACATTTTGGGAATGAGATGGGTGAGAGGGCATGGAAGGAAAAAGAAAAATGTGTACTTTAAAATTCTGAAATAAAAGGTAGTGTCTAAAAGCTCAACAACCTTCTTGGAAGAGTTCATGCGTTTCTTAAAATTTCCCCTGTCACTGCACCCCCAGCAAGGCTGCCTGTGGTGAAGGTCCGGGAATTCACACAAAGGGATACAGAATTACCACAAGCCCTGGGGAGGTGAACTTTCACCCACTTAAACAAAAAAGAAAAGCCTGGAGTTCCTCTCAGAGCCGTGGGCTAACCTCCATCCATTGTCAGACGGTGGAGCCCCGGAGGGGAGTAAGGCCACGGCGCCCCCCAGCCTGGCATTCCCACCAGCTCTACAGTGAATGAGCAGCCGGTCAGCCTTCCGGTGGCGCCTCCACGGTTCCTCATCCTCGTTTCCTAACACCGGCGCCTCCGCAGCAGGTCTCGCCACCCGAAAGCTAACTTGCCCCTTCGCAGAGCCCAAAATAGCACCGCCCTGAGACGCTCAGCTGGAGAACCAGCAAGGCCCCTACACGGCCAGGGAGGGATAAGCTGGTGGAGAGTGCCTCAGTTTCCCTGTTGCTAGGGTCATTCACAGACAAAGCATCCAAAATGCCCAGCACCCGGCTTTACGACAAATCTCTCCGCAGAGCGCCACCCAGTTCCGCGCGCCCCGGGAGACCCCCCACCCTGGAGGTAAAGGGATGGAGGCGAAAGCCAGGTTGGAGGACTCGAGGGCGGCTCCCGGCGCTGGGGTTCGGGTTCCCAGAGCGAGCCAGAGCCCGGCCTTTACTGGGGTCGGGAGGGTCAGCCCCAGGAGCAAAGGGATCCCCCGGAAGGAGGGAGGCTTGGGGTCCGGGTCTGGGAATCCATCCGCTGTCCGCAGATCGCGAGGGGAGACCCGGGTCAGGCACGAGCTCCCATCCTCGGAGGAAGGGGGTCGCCCAGGGACACCAGGGAAGTGACTCCCCTGGAAGCTGATCCCGTGCCACGGTGCAGGATCCACCCAGGATGGATCCAGGTGAGAAAAGGGGACACGCGCGCTTAACGGCGGGATCTGGGGACCCGCTCCTGACACTGGCAGCGGGACCGGGACGCCAACCCTCTCACCGCTGGAATCGATTCTTGAACCGCATTGATCCTCTGCTCCTCCTCGGGGGCCGGGAGCTCCGTCTCGTCAGCACCGGCGGCCGGGCGCGCGGCCCTCATGGGCTTGTGCTGCTCCAGAGGCCGCCTGCGTGTCCAGCGGAACCCTTCGGCCGGGTAGGGCCGGAGTGGGCCAGGCCCGGGGTCGGGACAGGGCTGGGGCCAGACCGGGCGGCTGGGGGCGGGAGGGAGGCCGCTTAAACGGCCCGACGCCTCCCGCCTCCCGCCTCCCCGGCTCCTCCGCCCCGGGGCTCTTGCGCCCCGCCCCGGAGCCCGGCTCCGCCCCCGCTGGCTTCGCTCGCCTGCGTGCACCCGCGGTCGCCAGCGCGTCAGCGCTCCGGTCAGCCAATCGGCGCCCCGAGCGGCGCGGCGGCTAAGCTGCCATTCATTCCCGCCGGGCTTGGGCGGCGGGGCGGGGCCTCGCGGCGGCGGGGCGGGACGGGAGGAGGAAAAGGGGAGGAGCGCGGGAACGCGGCGCTCTTCAGTAAGAGACAATTTGAAGAAGAGACCGAGGGAGGGGGAGAGAAGTGGTGAAGGAGGAGGTGGACCAGGAAATCTTAAAAGCATTTTGAAGGAATAGCAGCAAACAAGCAGCCCTAACTCATTTATTCTTTCGTTATCATTCATTTCTCCATCCCTCCATTCATTTATTCCTTCGTCATTTTGAGGGCCAGCTCCTGCTAGGCTATTGTGAGAGGATCCAGGGCAGAAGGAAAAACCTACTTGTCTGATCCGTGAAGGGGTTGAGGTCTTTGAGCCGTCGTCTGACTCTGAGATTCAATGAAACGGAGGAATCCTCTGCAAGGATCCTTTTATGTTATCCTCTAGTTTATTTTATTATTATTTTTTTTATTCAAGCAGCTTTCAAATAAGCCAGTAGACTTGTATCAGGGTCCTGTCACTAAACCTTCTAAACTCAGAGGGCTTCCTGGAAGACAGGTTCAAATAAAAATGAATGAATGGGTCAGGCGCGATGGCTCACACCTGTAATCCCAGCACTTTTGGAAGCCAAGGTGGGGGGGCAGATCACCTGAGATCGGGAGTTCAAAGCCAGCCTGGTCAACATGGTGAAAGCCCGTCTCTACTAAAAATACCAAAATTACCCAGGTGTGGTGGCAGGTGCTTGTAATCCCAGCTGCTCGGGAGGCTGAGATAGGAGGATCGCTGGAACTTGGGAGGCAGAGGTTGCAGTGAGCGAGATCGCGCCACTGCATTACAGCCTGGCAGACAGAGCAAGACTCCGTCACACACACACACACACACGAATGAATGAATGAATGGATGATTTGTCGAGCCTTTCCAGGATAACCCTTGGAAGTTAGATGTGATCCCCTCCAGGTATCCTGTCCATACCCAGCCACCGGCCCACAAGCTAGAGACTCTGGAGGGGCAGAAGGCCAGCGTGCTAGCCTGCTAGGAGTGCTCATTATTAGGCCTACGGCGAAGCGTTGGAAAGCCGGCGAATTCTGCCATCCCGGCTAATAAATCTAGTTTCCTTCCCTTGAACCTTCCAGAGAGGTGCTTTAGGTGCTTATTGCATTAATCTTCCCAATAACTCCTCCAGATGGGCATTATCCAACTCATTTTAGAGATAAGGAGGCCGAGGCTTAGAGTGATAATGAATTTGCCAAAGGCAAAACTAAAGCTCCTACCTACCTTTCTTTAACATTAAAGACACAGATCCTTTCTGTACATCAGACTGTCTCTCCCTGTTTTAAAGCAATGCACATCTCTAAACCAAAACAAACAAAACAAAACTTCCTCCACCCCCACCCCCAACACTAAATCAGGAAAATGAGCCTGGATTGAAAGTCTACTTCTAATCAGCTATGTTGAGCCCCTGGGCTAAACCATCTGTCCGGGAGGGGAAGGTAATAAAAGAGATAGCTCATAAAGATAGATACAAAATAGCCATGGGAAATAACATAAGAAAGGTTAAAAAAACAAGGAAGCTCAATTGTAACAGATGCACCACACTGTTGGGGTATGTTGATGATGAGAGAGGCTATGTATGTATGGGAAATCCCTGTACTTTACTCTCAATTTTTGAGTGATCATAAAACTTTTCTGGAAAAAATAGTCAAAAAAAAAAAAAAAAAAAAAGGACTAGGCACAGTGGCTTGCACCTATAATCTCAACACTTTGGGAGATGCGGTGGGAGGATCATTTGAAGCCAGGAGTTTGAAACTAGTCTGAGCTTTGAGGAAAGCAAGACTTCATCTCTAAAAACAACAACAGAAGAATTAGCCAGGTGTTGTGGCACACAGCTGTTGTTCCAGCTACTTGGGAGGTTGAGGTGGGAGGATCACTTGAAACTGGGTCATAGAGTGAGATGATCCTGTTGAAAGAAAGAAAGAGAGAGAGAGAGAGGGAGGGAGGGAGGAAAGAAGGAAGAGAGGGAAGAAAAGGAAGGGAAGGAAGGGACAGAAGGGAAGAAAGAAAGAGAGAGAGGGAGAGGGAGAGGGAAAGGGAGAGAAGGAGGGAGGGAAGGAAGGAAAGAAGGAAGGAAGGAAGGAAGAGCAGTGCTGATACATGCTACAACATGGATGAACTTGAAAACACTATGTTAAATGAAAGAAACCAGTCACAAAGAACTGCAGGTTGTATGATTCCATTTATACAAAATTCCATTTATGTGTCCAGGATATGCAAATCTATAAAGACAGAAAGTAGATTAGTGGTTGCCTAGGGCAGGGGAATGGGAGGGGATTGGGAAGTGATGGCTAAGAGGTGCAAGGGTTCTTTTGGATGGGGGTCTAATGAAAATGTTCTCAAATTGTCATAATGGATGTACAACTCTGTGAATATACAAAAGCCATTGAACTCTACACTTTAAGTGGATAAATTTTATGGCTTAGGAATTATATCTTAATAAAGCTGTTAAAATAGTTTTTAAAAATTTAGTTTCTGTAAAAGGTTGAAATAAAAATATCTGGAGCACAGATTGTCTTACTCATGTTTGTATTTCTTGGAGACTTTTAACAGAAACTCACACGCAGTAGGTGCTCAATAAATAGTTACTTATATAAATTTAATTTAAAAAATAAATGAAAACAACAGCAACACAATAAGCCAACAGATGCCAGATCACATTCTATCAGTGACATAGGAATGTGCAGAGATAAGAAGTAGACTGGGTATGATGAGTAGAACGAGGAAGGGGTGCCAGAGAGAAGGAAGTCTGCAGATGGATTTTGATTGAGATGCTGGCTGGGTATCACTTGACACAGACTTTCCCACTGGGAGATTGGCTTGAACAAGGAAGAGAAGTGGTTGGTATGAGGAAAAGTTGTGAGAGGCTACCTAGGTTTACAAACATCAATAAGAATGATATTTACCCAAGGGGGAAAAAATGAATGAGGTAAAAAGTCAGATTAAATCAGATGAAATAAAACACCTTGACCTACAGTGATCTCTTCCACAGAAATGCTCGAATATTAACTAAAGGTGACTTAAACAAATATGACAGTTTTGAATTAACCTCATCTTTCCTGAAACTTACCCCCCAAGGTAAAAAGCAAGCCACGAAAGATAAAAATAAAACACAAGAAACAGCTTTAAGTGAATCATGTAAACACCTGCCACATTTTTTTAGTGAGGTGTTGAATGAGTCTGTTTCTGAGAAGCATGCCTAAGTATGTTTGCAGAAAAGAGGTACACAATTTGATTTAGAGATTAGTGTTGTGAGAGCTGAAGACAATAGAAAGTGTTTTGCATTAGCATGATGTGACATTTTTGTTGAGCTCAGAGATATAGTTCTTCTTTCTGCGAAACTGCAGGTATATATTTGCATGGGCACTGCCTGTACCTATAAGAAGGAATTTGTGATAGAGCAGACTCCAGGTACAATAGAATAGATGCCAGAGGAAACGTTTAGGAGAGCAAACACCTGCTCTGCTCACGGAGGGATATCCGGAGTTCCTGGATAGGATGCCCACCATACAAAGAAGCACCTGGGACCTGCTCCCCTAGCTCTGATCGTCCAATCCGAAATAGCAGCTTTTCTCCGAACTTTGACTCCAGACACCTTGGGAAGAGTTGACTGAACTTCCAATTTCATCCTGTGTTCTGTTACTGGCATTCAATCTCTCTTTTTTACAAATATGACTGAGTAAAGCAAGTTTTAAAATACAGGTGTTCCCAGTCTTTCTCTATTTTCTGAAGAGAAGAATATTGTCTTTTCTCCCCACAATCATTGACCTTTGAGTAGTACATGTATCCCTCATGCCCCATTCCTAGACTTGCTTGATAAAAACAATTGGATAAAACAATGGGAAGAAAAAAAGACCTACAGAAAAAGTGAAGGACTTAGGTAGATAGGCTATATGCATCACCCTGATAAAGATGAATAAGAAAAAAAATTCTATACTCTGGGAGATGTTGGTCAAGGTGTTTTGAGAGGTGGGTTGGGATTTAGCAAAATAAAAGGATTCATAGGATTGTGGGAAAGACAAAGATGAAGACGAAGAAGAGGAGGAGGAGGAATGAGGTTGGGAATAGTTTTACTAACAGTGTAAAGTGGATATTCTCATGTTTTCCAAGAAGTAAAGTTTTGAGTCCTTTTTAAAAATTATTTTGGGCTGTTTGGTTGTATTTATTTGAAAGTTACTTCTTTTAGCAACTGGACTACATGGAAGGAGGATGTACAATGGAATGGTTGCACAGATTAATTTTTTAAAAACTTTAAGTTCTGGGGTACATGTGCAGAACATGCAGGTTTGCTACCTAGGTATACATGTGCCATGGTGGTTTGCTCCACCTATCAATCACAGGGTAAACAGGTTAAAATCTAGGTTTTAAGCCCCGCATGCATTAGACATTTGTCCTAATGTTCTCCCTCCCCTTGCCCCCCACCTCCCGCAGATTAACTTCTTGAATGCCTAACATGGTTCTAGAAATTTTACATCTATTATCTCATTTTATCCTTAAAACTATCCAGTGAGATAGGTAATATCGTGTCTGTTTTATTGATGAAGAAGTGAAAGCTTAGAGAGGCTTTGCAAATAACATAAATTTGCATTAGTAAAAAAGTCAAGAATGGAGCCCAGGGTTTCTGACTCCAAGCTCCGGGCTTTTTCCACCCATGCCTTGTCACAGTAGATGATTATGTGTCATTCCTCACTGCATGAAACAGTGTTCTATTCTCATTGGACAATCAATAAATGACATTCTGTTGCCTGTTGTGGTTGTTTTCCCTCAAGAAAAGAACACTATTTGAGTGTAAGACACTGACTGCCTCATGACATATTCTGCTGAGGATTGAGGGTCAGGATTGCTTCAGCTCTTTCTTCAAGCAGAGGTTTGAGAGGTGATGAGAATAAGAATGGGAATGCCAATGAATGCAAGGAAGACCTCAAAAGACCAACATAAAGCAAAAGTTGATGGCAGTAGTTCTCACAATGTGGTGCAGAGGCCACAAGACACATTAGGGGCTTTCCTATTGGTCTGTGTGAAACTCATGTCTGTGCTTTTGCTTTAGCCACAAAGAATAAAGAATTATATTTAACATAATGTAGATGCCCCTTATTTGGGTTTGTTTAGCCATTTATCTTGATGCTTCTTTCTTTCTTAGGTAAGGGTAGTAAGAAGCCAGAGGGAATAGTCAGTCTGTGAGTTCTTTCATTCTGCTAAAGTCAACTATGAATGGAAAAGATTTGAGATTCTTAGTGTCTTTCTGTGGTCTCAGTTATTCTATTGGTTCATGGTAAATAAGTGGTGGTGGCAAAGATGAAATGCAATGTCTCTTGAAGTGAGAAAAGCAGAGTATGTTGGTGGCAATGCCCATGATGATTTCTAAACTCACACACACTGAAAGATGCTGCCCTGAAACCTCACCAGGTGCTGTAAAGGGTCATGTAGATATCACCGCTCATTTGTAATCTAAATGCAGCTGAGCCTCCTTGGGCAAGCCCTAGCACCTGCCTTAATGATTCTGGAAAAATTGCAAACCTAAGTGAGTCTCTAAAGCAGGGGTCCCCAACCCCTGGGCCGTGGACGGTACCAGTCTGTGGCCTGTTATGAATCAGGCTGCACAACAGAAGGTGAGCTGTGGGGAGCAAAGATTACTGTCTGAGCTCCGCCTCCTGTCAGATCAGCAGCAGTATTAAATTCTCATAGGAGCACGAACCTTATTGTGAACCACACATGCAAGGACACTACAGTCTCATAGGAACACAAATCCTACTGTGAACTGAGCATGTGAAGGACCTAGATTGCTCTCTCCTTATGAGAATCTAATGCCTGATGATCTGAGGTGGAACAGTTTCATCCTGAAACCATCCCCACCCCGCGGTCTGTTGAAATATTGTCTTCTATGAAACCAGTTTCAACCCTGGTGCCAAAAAGTTTGGGGACCGCTGTTGTAAAAGCACAAGACAAGTAATGTCAATTGTTACTAAAGTTTCTTGTGAATATGGAGAAGGCAAATACATTGTACATAACTCTTAAATATCCCTGTATCTCTCTAGTTCTATGTTATGTGGCAGCTACCATATCTCCTTCTCTCAAACAACCCCATGTTTCCATCCAGCATTTCTTCTCCATGCCAGTGGGGAAAACTCTCCACCTCCAGAAGGTCTGTAAGAAGAATAAATAAATCTCTTATACCACTCTTACTTGGGGCTTTTGTTACTTACAGCTTAGCCTAACAAATACTGTGAGGGATGCTGGAAGTAGAGTGACCACTTTAAAACAAGAGTATAGGCTGAGTGCGGTGGCTCACATCTGTAATCCCAGCAATTTAAGAGGTTAAGGCAGGTGGATAACCTGAGGTCAGGAGTTCGAGACCAGCCTGGCCAACATGGTGAAACCCTCTCTTTACTAAAAATACAAAAAAATTAGCTGGGTGCGGTGGTGCATGTCTGTAATCCCAGCTACTAGGGAGACTGAGGCAGGAGAATCACTTGAATCCAGGAGGTGAAGGTTGCAGTGAGCCGAGGTTGTGCCACTGTACTCCAGCATGGGCAATAGGAGTGAAAACTCTATCTCAAAAAAAAAAAAAAAGAAAAAAAAAAGAAACCCCACAAGAGTATAATAATCCAGGCAAGCCGCGATGAGGGCCAGAACCAAGACAACATCAATGGAGTGGAGAAAAAGAGGATCATCTGAGAAAGATGAAGAAGTTCTTTAAACAAAGCCTAAATCTGTGAAAACTCTTTAGAGCCAAGGAGGGATAAAATTCAACCCATGACTACTTCTGTGTGCATTGCATTAAATTCACAATTTAGCACCATTTAAAAATAGAAATCTAATGAGCAAAGAGAAACAAAAATAGGACACACACTCTTCCCCAGATCCAGCTCAGATTTGCTGCAATACAAATATAATTAAATCAGTGTAGTACCTTCACCTCTTCAGAAACTGAAGAATCTTTTTATTTTGGACCAGCTGAAGGGACAGCAAGTTGAAAGCTAACACACAAATTCTATAATAATTTAAAGATGTGTATTTTGTGTCCATAGGTCACCAACTTTATGTCCACAAAAATGGCGACAATGATAAGTCTTAAGAGATGCCTTAATGAAGCAATCAGATTCATTTTGAACTGTCGCACCATCATTGCTTACCAACAATTTGCTAAGATTCATACTATTTTAAGCAAGTGGTGGGGCATGGTGGCTCACGCCTGAAATCTCAGCACTCTGGGAGGCCAAGGCAAGAGGATCGCTTTAGCCCAGGAGTTCCAGACCAGCCTGGGCAACATAGTGAGATCTCATCTCTACTAAAAATTAAAAAAATAGCCAGGCGTTGTGACATACACCTATGGTCCCAGCTACTTGGGAGGCTGAGGCAGGAGGATCATGTGAGCCCTGGAGGTCAAAGCTGCAGTGAGCTGTGACTGCACCACTATACTCCAACCTAGGCAACAGAGTGAGACCCTGTCTCAAAAAACAAAACAAAACAAAACAAAAATTAAGCAAATTAAGCAAGTGTCCTATACTTTTTTCTCGCTTAAAGTTTACATCAAGGCTGGGTGTGGTGGCTCACGCCTGTAATCCCAGAACTTTGGGAGGCCGAGGCAGGTCGATCATGAGGTCAGGAGATCGAGACCATCCTGCCCAACATGGTGAAACCCTGTCTCTACTAAAAATACAAAAATTAGCTGGGCGTGATGGCGTGCACCTATAGTTCCAGCTACTTGGGAGGCTCAGGCAGGAGAATCACTTGAACTCAGGAGGCGGAGGTTGCAGTCAGCCAAGATCTTGCCACTGCACTCCAGCCTGGTGACAGAGTGAAACTCTGTCTCAGAAGAAAAAAAAAAAAGTTTGCATCAAAAGCCTTTTCTTCACACAGAATTAAGTTATAAAAAAGTGTTCCTCAGATACAGCTTGATCATGAGGAATTGTATAGTATTTTGAATGAATAAACAAATGATTAATTATTAAGCACAAGTTACTATCTCATATACTTTTGAAGGTGAGAACTGCAAAGAACTCTTGGCACATAAGAACAACTCCATACCACTGCGCTAAGACTTGACCAATTGTACTATCATCAGAAGGTGGCATCATTGGGAAAACCCAGCCCCCTTTTGAGTTCCTGTCAGGAAAAGCTCAGGGCTGTCAGAAACATTTATTGTTTATTATAGTCAACACTTGATAATAGGCCCCTGACTTTCCTTTCCTAGCACGCGAACTCAAAGTGGCTTACAATTCTGAGTCCTTTCTCTGTTGCTTTGATTGCATATGTATCTCCCACAACTTAGGAGTGTGTTTCTCAAGGACCTGAAAACTATTCCTTTGAAATATAATCATCAGGAAGGATAGGGTCTGGGAGTCTCAGTCTCTGTGGGAGGATAGAATCCTGACTTCCGTAATTGCCAGCTAGCAGATGCAGCCAGCCTAATCACATTTACCCTGACCAACCCTTGGTCATTTTTCATTTTCCCTGACTCTGCCTGAGCTGCAGTTACTTATGTTTCCTCCTCCCTCATTTTCCCTTTAAAATGTCTAATTACCTTTGCACAAATTAGAAGGCAGCCCAACTCTTTCCTTACTGTTAGTAGTTGAATAAAATTCGCTTTCACCTCTTTAACTATATGCAGCTTTGTTTATCTAAGACAAGTCACAAGCCAGGTCCATTCATCTAACAATCGTGACGTTGGCTTTATCCTGATTTTGAAGATGAGGAAATTAATCCACCAAGAGATTAAATAACTTCCCCAATGCCACATTTGTAGTTCATTAGTACTTGAGTCATAGAATTATGTAATTATTGAACTGCAAGAAACCTTAGGATTCATCTTGTTCAGAGTTTTCACTTTACAGAAGATTCTGAGGATGACATAATTTAAATTTACAACTCTTATTTGTTGTAAGAGCCAGAATTGGACCTCTGGGGAGGGTTGCCAGATTTAGCAAATAAAAATATAGAATTTCCTTTAAGTTTGAATTTTAATTATCAGCAAATAATTTTTTAGTATAATTCTGCCTCATGCAATATTGGTTGTTTATTCATTATTTATCTAAAGTGCAAATTTAACTCAGGGCTGGATATGGTAGCTCATGCCAGTAATCCCTACACTTTGGAAGGCTGAGGTGGGAGGACTGCTTGAGCCCAGGAGTTCAAGACCAACCTGGGCAACATGGCGAGACCTTGTCTTTCCAAAAAAAAAAAAGGAAAAATAAATTAACCAGGCCTGGTGGCCCAGGCCTGTAGTCCCAGCTACTCAGGAAGCTTAGGCAGAAGGAGCACTTGAGCCCAGGAGGTGGAGGCTGCAGTGAGCTGTGTTCATGCCACTGCAGTTCAGCTTAGACAATAGAGCAAAGAAAAGAATATGTATAAAAGAATACACACACACGCACGCACGCACACACTCAGCATTCTGTATTTTATCTGGCAATCCTACCCCAGGGCTTCTAACTTGCTGGGGTCATCCCATTCCATAATCTAATAAAGCAAGCTTCAAATATCTTATAATTTATTTATGGGAAATTGTGGTCATGTCTGCATGCATTATAAGATAGGAAGATTATGATTTAGTGATACTGTGGTTTTGATGAGACATAAGACCTTTCTGAAGTTGGGGACAACCCAACATAAGTCATATTTATGTGAGCAGCATAGTTTATTTACAAACTGTTAAAAGACAAAGTTACAACAAATTTAAAGATTTTAACTGGCTTTTGTTTGCCATCTAAAGTTGGGTAACACCTCATTCCATAAAATAGAATGAGTGTTCCAATGAGCTGAGCAGAGGAGGTTAGCTTATTGACAAGAGCTGAGGAAAGCCCCAACAGAGAATGAAGAGTAGATTGGTTTTCAAAGTTACTTTTCTTGTTAAGGTTAAGGCAGAGCAGACTACCTAAAACTGGCCTGTTTGGGGATTTGGCTATTATCTCTCTTGATTTCTTGGTAGGTCAGATAAACAACTCAGTTTCAGCTTGGTAGTGCAGAACATCAGCATGAGTTGACTCCATTTTGGTTTGGCGTCATGGATCTAGTGCAGGGGGAGCTGAGTCCAAACCAGTAGTCTCCTGTGAATTTTATTTAGCAAAATAAATCTACCACAAAATTCAATTAAATTTAACATCTCTGGTTCTTGTAAATGTAACTGTATCAGAGAATCACACTGTCTGGACACTCAAGCTAATAACTATCTGTCTCATGTCTTTGTTGCCACGTTTCTCCCCAAACAAACAAAAAGTCTCCCTGGCAGGAATCACAGCTCTTGTTGTTGGGGGTGTTGTCTAGGTCCAAGTGGGTAGAAATGGTAAAGTCTGGCGAAGTACAAGAGCACAGAAAGACTGTGAGCCAAGACTATGGACAACAGCCCAGGAGAAGGTTTCTGTTGTTGAGTAAACAGAGACTTGGAAAAGGTAGATCTGTCTTACTGATAAAGGGACTGGTGCTTCCAGAGTTGACTCATTAGTGAGAACAAAGGAATATGGGTATTTTCTGGCAATACCTGTAACTCTGTAAACAGAGACATGAGAGAGGGAAATGCCAGGGTGATAGGTAGCATTACTTTTTTCTTTACTGACTGGCCCAGCACCACTGATAACAGTCATGGTTTACACACTAGCCCTAAGGAATGCTAAGCTTAAAAAAAAAAGTTCCACATTTGCATGTCCTTTCCACTTACAACTTTTGGCTGGTGGCAGACAGCAGGTCAGATGTTTTGTTATTGGCTCTTCCCTCCCCCGACACTCATTTTATAAATGAAGCTGCTGAGGTCCAAACACATTAAGGACCAGTTTAAGGTTTCTCCATTTTAATAACGTGGCAGAGCTGGAGCGCCAATAAAGTCTTCTGACTCATGATCTGCAAAGCAGGAGCTGGCCTGACTTGAGGACCAAGCAATGAGTGTGACTTGAGTCCACATTGAATATGGAGACACAGGCTTTTACCATGCACACCAGGTTCTTTTAATGTTCCACTTATTTAGCTGGTGCAAAGGTCAGTTTATCATAAGCAGTGGGATTTACAAAATCCTAAGGCAGGAAATGTAATATTGCCAAGCCCCAGGAGTTTTACAGCTATGGTGAAATGGGGTTGTCCTGTGTCTTTCTGTGGCTGCCTCATGGCTGTGTAATCTTTCATGTATGATTCCCCCTTTGCTCCTCCCCCACAGTTGTTTTTTCATCTGTAGACCGGCTTCCTTTGCTTACTCACTGGCTTGTCTGTGCCCCATCTTTGAGTCTTTGAGACATTTCATTTTGACTTGCCCTGCCCTGGGGAAACATATTTTAACATAGTGGGTAAGAGCATAGACTCTGGAAACAGATTGCTGGAGTTTGACTCTCGATTTAAATCTTCACTTCTCTGTGTTCCAGTTTTCTCATCTACAAAATGGAAGAGGCCACAGTGGCTCATGCCTGTAATCCCAACACTTTGGGAGTCTGAGGCAGGCAGATCATTTGAGGTCAGGTGTTCGAGACCAGCCTGGCCAAAATGGTGAAACCCCATCTCTACTGAAAATACAAAAACTAACTGGGTGTGGTGGCATGTGTCTGTAGTCCCAGCTATTTGGGAGTCTGAGGCAGAAGAATCGCTTGAACCAGGGAGGCGGAGGTTGTAGTGAGCCAAGATGGCACCGCTGCACTCCAGCCTGGTCAACAGAACAAGACTGTCTCAAAAAGAAAACCTAATAATAAAATAATAAATAATTAAAATAAAATGGGAATAAAAATAGCTTCAACTTCAGAGTATTGTGAGGAGTAAAGGTATTGTCCTTAAGTACATTGAGCATGTACTATATACTACACAGTGACTGGCACATAGTACATGCTCAATAAATACAGTGGTTCTTGTTAGTTATTGTTAATATTTCAGCAATTTTAGAGTTTATAGCTCCTAGGTGAGTATTTTTAAGTCCTAACTTGAAATCTCAGTGGAGAGAGACAGCAGCTGAGCTCATCTTGTCTCACGAGGCTGAAGGGTAGCTAGGCTTTCGGTGAATTGGCTGCCTTGATTCAATCAACTCGAGGTGGAGTGGGGACTGCAGTAGAACAAAGACAGATGATTCGTTCACCACTTCATTGGGGGCTGTGGGTAGGAGGCAGATCTTCTAGAAGAGGGGCTGGCTAGCACCTGAAATATGCAAAGTATGTGCTAGGATTGGTTCTCAGACATTAAATAATTTTAATAAGTGCTCAAAGCCCTTGGGTTACAGCATCTGCTCTTTCTTGCCCCATTTAGGCTGGATAGGGAACTCTTCTCCATCTCCATTCCAATTAAGTGCTTTCTTACATCCCAGAGACTCCCATAACCAGCCTACATTTACCAAATGCCTATAGTGTGTAGGGTACCATGGCCTGCACCGTGCGTATTGTGGGGGCAGTGGTGATAGGAGCCAGTCACAGGATGAGAAATAAAGATGAATAAGGAACAAATTCTGTCTTTGAAGACACTTAAAATTTGGAGGAATTCACAAAATAACTCTACACCAAGGGAGTGTATGAAAAGTATGGTAGTGGAAGTATAAACTGTTAAGGTACCACAGAGAGGGACAGATATATCTTGTCTACTGGGGATTTAAAGGCAGTCTTCATAAAGTCACTTGGCTTCAATGGTCAAGGATGAGAAGATACTAACAAGCAAGGATAAGTGAAAATTATATTGCATACAGATTGAGTAAATACTTACTAAACTTTCAAAGATGGGGAGGAATCGTGCCCACTGAGACCACAGCAAATGGTCTGATTCTGTTCAAGTGTAGGTTATTTACTTAATAGGGAAGAGTGTATTGTGTATGTTGAAACATTGGCATTGTCATGAAGGATTCCGATGCCAAGCTAAAGAGTTGGTGCCTAATTTTCTAAACAAGGAGAATCTATAAAAGAAGGTAATAAAATACCCACTGTCTAATTTTGTTTTGGTTGTATGTTCTTATTTTGTTGGCTGCATGGGTTGTAAAATATATCCATCTAAGTGTATCTTCCTTCCAGCTCCTAGAAGATAGGAATTATGTAACTAAGGTGGCTGGAGTACTTACCTTGTACTTTCCAGGTGCTATTCTAAGCACTTGATGTGTATTATGTCTTCATGGTAACCCTCTGACACATTATTATTCTCCTTTTACCAGAGATGAAGCTGGCACTGAGCAGAAAGTAACCTGGCTAAGGTAACCACCTGGAACATGGTAAAACTGATATCTGGCCCCAGGCATACTGTTATGTCATACTGTTTAGCTACGAAATCCCTTTACAACACCACCTAACCGATCTCAACCAACAATTCTGGACTGTAAGTAAGGAAAAGAATTTATTGCAAGCTATGCAGAAGGTGATGCTTTTGATAATCATAATAATTCAAGATGGAGGAGAGCTAGATAATGATGACCTAATTATCTACAGCATTTTTTTCTGGATCTGAGATTCAAAATGCAGCCTTGAATCAGACTAGGGATCTAGGAGATGATCCCTGCCTCATTCAAAGAACAGAGAGTAATTCTCTGAGGGCCTTCAAGAGCTGAATAATTTAGGTAGTGATTCATTCCCTTCTTGTGTGAAGCTTTTACTTTCAAATCCAAAGAAGATCCAGAAACACAGGTGTTTTCTTAGAATCACAAAATATCAGAGTTGAAAGGACTTTAATTGTTGTTCAAGTCAACACCCCCACTCCATGTTCAATTCTTAGATCTCCCACTACCAAGTTGTCATCTGTCTCAGAAGTTATCAGCCCATTTTTCCATCCCCCACATACTCAATGGATAACATTCACATGTGAGATGCATTACCTCTGTTGATGTGATCAGATAGTTTGTGGGTTTTGTATAATTCCTGGCAGCTAAGCTTTTGCCACACCTTTTTTCTTCCACTCAAAGTGAATCAATAATGCAAGTAATTAAGAGGGATGCTATTACAGGCTCAGCCTGGATTGTATTCTAGAGTGCATTTTAAAAATCATGCATTTGCATAGGTTGGCATCATTATTAGCCGAAATTACTAGTAACATTGCATTCGGCTATTCTTCGCATATAGGTTTTTCAGATGAAAATTGCTGATCTCACCTATGGTCGAGATCCAGCCACTGGAAGTTCCCCATTTCCCAGGGAAGCCCATGACAACTCAGGACAGTTTTTACTGTCAGCAAATTCCTCCTTTTATTCAGCAGAAAAATGTTTCTAAAACTGCAGCTCAGCCACAACAGCACCAGGAAATCCATTTTTCCCCTGCTCTGCATCTTCTCCTAGTGTTCACAGAACATATTCTAAATTTTCACAATTCTCTTCAAGTCTTTTATTCCACTTTCATTTCCCATGCTCAGCAGCTGACCTCCCCTGAGACATGCTAAGTGCTCAGAAAATGTTGGCTGGCTGAATATCTCTTCCGAATGCCCCAGCTTCTAGCCCCTAACAAAATCTTGTGTTGCTTTTTTTGCCCCAATCTCAGAGGGAGGGGCTGCTTCCTTCTATACAGCTTATTGATACACTTGGACTTTAAATCTAATTCTATTTGACTAATTCAGGGACCTGGTTACTTTCTACCCAAGTGTCAAACCTCTTGGGTGGAAAGATTTCCTTTCCTCAAAGGATAACTTCATTCTGAAGAAGCGTTCCATTTTATAAATCTGAGGATTGAATTTAAGTCTTGTCAAAGAAACTCTTAAATCTTTCATTCATATGCTGGGCAATATTCTTAATTTTAGTTGCATATCAGGATTACTTAGGGAGCTTTTTAAAATCCTGATACTCAGGCCACACCACAAAATAGAGAAATCATAATGGGGTGTGGCGAGGAAGCAATGAAAACCAGGCGCTGGTATTTTTAAAGCTCTCCAGGTGATTCTAGGGTCCATTCAAGATTGAGAACTAGTGGTCTTAATTCAAGCCTTGCTGTTCAAAGTATGGTGCTTGGATCACCATCATTACCATCATCATGCGAGTATTTGTTAAAAATATAAAATCTCAGGCCAGATGCGGTGCTCATGTCTGTAATCCCAGCACTTTGGGAGGCCGAGGCAGGCTGATCAAGAGGTCAAGGGATCGAGACCATCCTGGTCAACATGGTGAAACCCCGTCTCTACTAAAAATACAAAAGTTAGCTGGGTGTGGCAGTGCGTGCCTGTAGTCTCGGCTACCCGGGAGGCTGAAGCAGGAGAATTGCTTGAACCTGGGAGGGGAAGATTGTGGTGAGCCGAGATCGCGCCATTGCACTCCAGCCTGGGCAACAAGAGTGAAACTCCATCTCAAAAAAAAAAAAAAAAGAAAGAAAGAATCTTAGACCCCATCTATTGAATCAAAATCTACATTTTATCATGATACCTTAGTGATTTGTATGCATATTAATGTTTGAAAAGCAGTAGTCTAGACCAGACTCTAGGGCAGGAGGCAGCAAACTAAAATCCACAGACCCAATCTGGCTCACTGCCTGCTTTTGTAAATAAAGCTTTATTGAATGCAGCCACAGGCATTCCTTTACAAATTGTCTGTGGCTGCTTTTTCACTACAGTGGCAGAGCTGAGTAGTTGTAACAGAGACCTTATAGCTGACAGAACCTAAAATATTTATGAAGGGGGCAGAATATGCCGCCCAAAAATATGCCACTTTGACATGAGACTTCTAGCTGAAGGCACTTGAAAAACCAGTAGATACAAGAAGGGCATTCCAATCTTCCCCTTTTCTTACAGCAAACGGGAGATAAAGACTCCCATGTGAAAGATGCCCTGTCTGTGCCAGGAGAAAAGGATCATTTTTCAGTGGAGAGTCATAGCTGAGAGAATTCTGTGCAAACACACTGTGTTAAACTAATTCTTACCTTCCTTTAGCCTTCCCTACATAATTTACTTTTCCATAATTGCCTCTCTCTGTTCAACCTAATAAGACCCTCCCATTTTCTTAGGAAGGCTCCTGTGTCAAGCGAAACTTGTATTACATGTATGTGCTTTTCTCCTGTTAATCTATTTCAGGTCACTTTAATTCTCAGGCCCAGCCAGGAATCCTAAAAAGGCAGAAATAATATTTTGCCTTCGTACATATATTATCTTGTCTTTTAAGAAAAAGTTGGCTGACCACTGCTCTAGAGAATGGAATGGTTAGATCCAGCCAAGAAAGCGTCTGTGGGCTTTCCTTAGCGCATGGGCAGAGGGGAGGACAAGATGTACCTGCCCTTTTGCTGGTGGTGTCCATTAAGATTCAGGTTCCTCTGGTGTGCAATCCTTTTATAACCATTACTCGGGTCATTGTGCCAAAGTAAGCCTGTTGTTTTTGAGTTTCTAATAGAATTAATTCTGGATATAATCTCTGAGGAACAGACGGGCTGGCACAAGTCCACCCTCAGAATCATGCTCAGACACAAGCAGACACCTTATGTCATTTAAATGATGTTGCAAAATCACTTGACTAATGCAATATTGCAATGTCTCTACTAGAAAAACAGGATGGCATGATTCAGGAGGATGAGCTCTAGTGCTTGGCAACCAGATTATCTCCTCCACTCTTAATATCCCTCAAAAATAAAGTTTCTTTTTTTTTCTCTTTCCTTATATTTCAGCTTGATTGTATTTTTTGTTTTGTTTGAGATGGAGTCTCACTCTTTCCCCCAGGCATGATCTCAGCTCACTGCAACCTCTGCCTCTCAGGATCAGGTGATTCTCCTGCCTCAGCCTCCAGAGCAGCTGGGATTACAGGCACCCACCAACATGCCCGGCTAATTTTTGTATTTTTTGGTAGAGACAGGGTTTCACCATATTGCCCAGGCCAGTCTCGAACTCCTGACCTCAAGTGATCTGCCTGGCTTGGCCTCCCAAAGTGCTGGGATTACAGTCATGAGCTACAGCTTCTGGCTTTGATTGCATTTTAAAAAAAGTTTGTGTCCATCATATTAATTAACCACAGGGTCCCAGTTAGAAAGTTAGAACTTAGTTTTCCCAGTAAATGGGTACATGAAGCCAGCCTGCTCTCTGTGTCACACTTCTGCAAGAAAGCTGCCTAGGTTCTGATCAGCCTAGGTTCTGATCATTCCTCTGTAATCGCAGAACAGAGAGAAGCTAACCAGCTCATGGTATTTTGATCTGTGCTCTTGCCCCAGTGGGCACCATACAGCATTGCTTCTCAAACTCAAATGTACTGCAAATCACTGGAGGGTCTTGTTACCTGTCTTGTTACTGACAGATTCTATTCAGTAGTTTGGAAACTGGGCCTGAGATTCAGCATTTCTAGCATGGTCCCAGATGATGTTGATGATCCTAGCACCAAGGCTTGAATAGCAAGGGTCTAGGGCAGAAGGTAGAAAAGCATGGCCTATGGCCAAATCCGGCCAGCTGCCTTTTCTGTAAATGAAGTTTTGTCAGAACGCATTCACCCTCATTCATCTAACATATTGTCTGTGGGTGCGTTCATGCTACAACCACAGAGTTGAATAGTTATGACAGAGACTACATGGCCTGCCAGTCTTATAATATGTACTATCTGATCCTTTACAGAAGAAGTTTACAGCACTGATTCTCCAGGGTGGTCCAAAGACAGCCTGCATCAGCATCATTTGGAGGTTTTGTTACCAATGTTTATTTTCAGTAGTATCAGAGACCTACTCCTGAGACAGTCTATTTTTAAGCTTCTCAGGTGATGCTGATGAGCCACACTTTGAGGAATAAAGCTGTACTCTGTCTTACTAAGGGAACCGATCATTGATGGAGAGGATATTTTCCTGGTATGTAATGCATTTCTTTCCTTTTTTTTTTTTTTTTTGAGACAGTCTTACTCTATTATGCAGGCTGGAGTGCAGTTGATGTGATCATAGCTCAATGCAGCCTCGAACTCCTGGGCTCAAGCGGTGATGCATTTCTTCTTTTTTTAATTTTAATTTAATTTTTTTAAAGCCACTCATTGCAGAGCAGGGCTACCCCATAGGCAGTGGACCCCAAGTAGCTGTAGTGATGCATTTCTGTATGGAACTCATACATGCTTAAATGCATAAACCTGGGTCTCTCTGAGGCCCTTTGAGCCTTGCACACCTTTGTTTTCTGTCATTCAAAGTCTGAATGGAAGGTGGGCTATTAGAATCAATGTGGTATCAGCTGGGTCTCTGGGAAATGTATTTGCAGGAAGTTCATCAGGGAGTGTTCTTGGATTAACACCTGTAGAGGGGAAGGGAAGAGCAAGAAAGGAGAAAGAAAGATAAAGACTATAGGACTGGGAGAAGATAGGCTGCAGTAGTCTCAAGAGAGACTTTAGCCAATGCCATGGGAAGCTCCGAAGCAGGCATAACCCTCAGACTTATTCCCAAATAGGGTGAGGGAGCCAGACCTTTGTAACCTCTGCCCCTTCCACAGCTGCCCTAAGGATAGGACTTGCCTTTGGCCCAGATTGGCTCTCTTTAGCCAAGACAATTCCTGAAGAGGATTGAGAGCTGAAGGCTGTCTTCCTGCAGCATTCCCAGCAGCTTAGGAAAAAAAAAAATCCTTCTTTTATTCCAGCAGCGGGATGTGGGAAGTTGCAACCTCCACTCCATAAGGTGTCATTTTTGTCAATAACAAGTTACCATTTATCAGACACCAAGCAATAGGCTTGTTTATTTCATCCTCACGTAGTCTTATGAGGTCAGAGTTATTAGCTTCATTCTGAAGATGACAAAACAGAGAGAGACTCAGGGAGGTTAAGACAATTTCCTAAGGCCCCACAGCAAGTAAGGGATCAAGTGGTGATTCCAATCTTGGTTTTCTGACTTCAAAGGTTTTCTGATTTTCCATTACACCAGCATTTCCCCATGTGTATTCCTCAGAACAGATGTTGATAGGTGTTACATAAAAAAAGAGAAAAAAGACTGTCAAAAGGCTTTTGGAAATCTTGCATTAAACATAAACAGGTTGCTTTATAGTAGTTTTTCCCAGAACCCTTAACATGCTAACACACAGTGTGACTCTGCAAGAGAGATATTAATGTGCATTACTCCCCAACCTTATTTAAAATGGAATCGCTTTGTTGTAGAACATGATGCTTTGGGACATGATGCATGGCCCTAATCAATCTCCATTTTTTTTTTTGAGATGGAGTCTCGCACTGTCGCCCAGGCTGTAGCGCAGTGGTGTGATCTCGGCACACTGTAATCTCCACCTCCTGGGTTCAAGCAATTCTCCTGCCTCAGCCTCCGGAGTAGCTGGGACTACAGGGGTGCGCCACTACATCCAGCTAAATTTTTTGTATCTTTAGTAGAGACAGGGTTTCACCATACTGGCCAGGATGGTCTCTATCTCCTGACCTCGTGATCCGCCCACCTCGGCCTCCCAAAGTGCTGGGATTATAGGCATGAGCCACTGCGCCCAGCTATCAATCTCCTTTTGAAGCCTTTTTCTATGGGAAAATTGCAGATGGGAAAAATTTCCTTTAAAATGTGCAGTCCTCTGACAACTCCTTAACAGTCCTCCACTTTCTCTCTTGCCAAGAGGGAAACTTTCACAGGGCTTTCTTACATAAGGAATGGAATGTAGAGTTTACACTTTGTTGCCTTTGGTCTTGATTTAGAAATACCAGGGCAGGATGTCCTGGGTGGAGGATGGGGATAGAGGAGGGGGCCAGCATCTGAGCCAGCCGAGTGCTATCATGCTGGAACAAGGAGGCCTTTCCGCATGCCCATCTGAGCTTGGCAATGGCCAGGTTCCCATTTCCCACAGCTGCTATTCTGGATAGGAGTTGCTCAGGGACTCCCTCTGTATCAGAGGGCTCTGGACTTAGTGCTACATCTTGAAGTTGGTATGTATACTGTATATATTTTAAAAACTTGCAATGACGAGGCTGGGCACGGTGGCTCATGCCTATAATCTCAGAACTTTGGGAGGCTGAGGCGGGCGGATCACCTGAGATCGGGAGTTCAAGACCTGCCTGACCAACATGGAGAAACCCCATCTCTACTAAAAATACAAAAATTAGCTGGGTGTGGTGGCACATGCTTGTGGTCCCAGCTACTTGAGTGGCTGAGGCAGGAGAATTGCTTGAACCTGGGAGGCAGAGGTTGCAGTGAACCGAGATCATGCCACTGTACTCCAGCCTGATGTACAGAGACTCCATCTAAAAAAAAAAAAAAAAAAAAAAAACCCACACACAAAAAACAAAACCTAAACCAGAAAAATACTTGCAATGGCAACAAACAATACTGGCAACTTTAAATCCACTCCAAAAGAAATTGGAGATGCCTCCATTGGGAATATTTTTTTAGTGTTTTATTTTAGGTTAGTTTTTCTGTAAAATAAAGGTGAAAAATCAATCACAAGGCAAAGTTACTTTTGCTAAAAACCTTTGCTTTAGTGAGAAAATGCTGGGGACGGGCAGAGGGTGGGCAGGCAGATGGGAGTGCGGCCTTCTGCTCTGCGCCCAGGCTTATTACCTAGCTGTGCAGGTCACCTGGACTGCAGTTTGCCTCCAGGGAAACTTCCACCTGAAATGTAGGGTAATCCAGGCCTGCCTGGAACTTGTAGAAATCAAACCGAGGCTCACTTTCAACAATTCTGGGAGAGGATTAGAATCCATGTCAACTCTTATCAGAAGGACGGCCATGAGTGTAAGTTGTCTAGGTTCTTGGTGTTTTGAACAAAAAACTGGACAAAATACACAAGCAAAATAACAAAGGAAGGAAACACAGGAACGAAGCAGCAAAAACGGGATCTTATTAAAGTGAGACAGCACTCTACAGGATGGGAGTGGGACGGAGCAAGAGGCTCAAAGGCCTGGTTACAAAGTTTTCTGGGTTTTCAGCGTGACTTTTGAGGTTCTTATCCATTACCCCTTATCTGGATGAAGGATTTGGTCCGTGGCTAATTAAAGGCTGAGGTGAGTTGGTGCCCTATGCAGATGAAGGGATTGTCCCTGCTTGGCTCAGGGCCAATCCAAGGCACTTTCCCTTTCCATCTGAGATATGGTGGAAGAAAGAGGGTTGTAGGGAGAGTAACCTTTGACCCTTTGCTGCTGGGGCTTGGGGAGATGGGGTTTCACCTTTTGGTTTAGCTTTAGGAAGTTTGCATTAATTAGCTTTAGGTTCCCTGTCCCTAGACCCAGGTGTTTACCTTTTGATCCAGCTTTGGGGAGTTAGTGCTAATTGACCTTAGATTCCCTGCCCCCAGACCTTGGTGTTTTCTCTCTTAGAAAGTCAGCACACATTGGCCTCAGATTCCCTGCCCCCAGGTGTTTTTCTTCCTTGATTCAACACAATTGGCCTTAAGTTCCCAGCCTCCAAACCCTATTCTCCTGAGAGGTGTTGGCCTGGTCACTCTCACTAGTCTTGGGATGGAAAGACTCTTTGTTGGGTATGATTTTAGAGACTGAACAGATTTAAGCAGAATTCTTGTGCACCCCCCATCACCAATCTCACTTTCACTAACCTGTAGGTAGTTGAAGATTTACAGAGTGTATTTCCTACTCTTGGTGGAAAATGAAATTCAGGAAGTGAAGGTTGAGACTTGAACTTAACATGTCAATCCTGACCATTTCTGGCCTGAGGGACCACTCACCCTTTAAAATCTTTTCAAATGTCCCCTGCTCCAACCTTGAACAGCCTGCCTCAGATCGCAGTGGGTCTCAGCACTTGGTTACCAGATGAACAGACACGTAGGGTGGAACGAAGCCAGGAAGCAGCTATGGGGGATACTTTTAAAGTACAATCATATAAAACTTTAGAAGGAAAGTGATTTGCCCAGCCTCAAGAGACTTTCTTTAAAAATTTCATAATTGAGTAAAATAGAACAGATTGGTTGTGAAACTGATTATTTTGAGTGCTGGTTACAGCAAGTCTAAGTTGGAAAAGATCTTATAATTTTGTGAAACTTAATTTCACAAGAGAAGGGCCCAGAGAGGTAAAATTATGTCTCTTAGGTTCCACAGTTGTTAACTGCAGAGGATTGAACACATGTCTAGATATACTCTGACCACTTGACTACTTCCTCTTCCTACCATCAAAACAAAATGAACTGGCTCTAAATTAAAAACTGAGTTCTATTCTGGCAGTACTGACATCATTTTACTATTATACAACTTCCTAAAAGGTAGATTTTTAGCAATAGCGGTAACTACATTAATGAATATTTAAGAAGTAATAAAGGGAAGACTTGAATTTTGTGGACCGAGAAAGCACTACATAATCTAGAATTCAGGTGAGGGTTTTGATTATAAGCTTGTATTAGGTCTGTTTTTGGCATTTCTTGCAAGTGAAGTAATTCACTGCATGCTTGTCAATAATTGGTCTTGGGGCCGGGTACAGTAGCTCATATCTGTAATCCTAGCACTTTTGGGAGGCCTGAGGCAAGCGGATCACTTGAAGTCAGGCATTCAAGATCAGCCTGGCCAACATGGTGCAACCTCATCTCTACTAAAAAATACAAAAATTAGCCAGGCGTAGTGATGCGCACCTGTAATTCCAGCTACTTGGGAGGCTAAAGCAGGGGAATTCCTTGAACCCGAGAGGCAGGGGTTGCAGTGAGCCAAGATCACACCACTGTACTCTAGCCTGGACAACAGAATGGGACTCTGTCTCAAAAAGAAAAAAAAAAGAAAGAATTGCTCTTGACATGGTCCCATGTTCTCTCCTTGGGAAATCTGCGTTATATAATGGAATATTTTGAGTAGCAGGGCAAAGTGACTAGGAATGACGGCTTGCTTCAACTACTGTGTGATCCAGGGCAAGTTTTTCAGTTTCTTCATCACTAAAGTGAGAAGAATATTACTACCTATCTCACAGAGTTGTGGAGATTAAATGAGCTGCTAATATAACACCTTATAGCACTACCTGGCACTAGCACACACTCTGTAAACATTAGCTGTTAACAAGAAAGGATGCAGTACTTAAACTTTCCTAAGTGGTCTTTTGATAAAGATGGCAGGACGTGCAAGAAAAAGGAGAGTTACTCTCTGTATGTGATGGTGGTGTGGTAGACAGGGAAACAACCACCACAAGAAAATCTCAGATGGGTGATTTCTGTTGGAGACCAGATTATTCAGTACCTAGACTGGTCAGAGAGAATGTTTCTACTATCAGGTTTGGGGTTAAAGTTTCAAATTGTAATTCAATTCATTAAAACATTTCCAAATATGGATATTGGCCAGGTGTTGTGCCAAATACCTAGGAATGGGAGACATAGATGATGAACTTATGCACTACAGTCTAGTGACCTGGAAAATTCCATGACGCTGGCTGAAGGGAATCACTCTATTTACTCTCATTATTGCTGTTATTTGTAGGCTTCCGGAGTCTTATTTATTTTTCTTTTAGTTCTTTAAATATACTCAAAGTTCAAACAGAGATAGATCCACAGGATAAAACAGCAGATAAGGCCATCTACACAAGGGACTTATGAGGATGTGGGTAGATAATATTCAATGAGTGATGTGTTAACATTCTGTATACCCATCTAGTTGTCATCTGAAAAACAACCTCAGGTCTGGAAATTAGCTCAGGGTAGACATGAGAAGCTATGGTTTCTTCAGATGAGGTTTTTGCTTTGTCTGGAGATCAGTTTTATCACTACTGATTTTTCCCCCTATATGATAATGTATCATATGTCAGACAGATGGGCTCAAACCCTGGCTTCCCCTAACAGTGGCTGTGAGGCTTTAGACAATCTCTCAGTTTCCATATCCTTTTATTTTATCATAGTAAAATATACATACATAAAATTTATCATTTTAACCATTTTTAAGTGTACAATTCAGTAACATTAAGAACATTTGCAATGTTGTGCAACCATCATCACTATCCATTTCCAGAACTGGATCATCAACCCAAGCAGAAACTCTGTTCCCATCAAATGATAACTTCCATTCCTCTCCGTGTGTCCCCTGGTAATCACTACTCTACTTTCTGCCTCTATGAACTTGCCTATTTAGGTGGAATCATATAATAGTTCTCCTTTTATATATGGTTCATTTCACTTAGCATAATGTCTTAAGGTTCACCCATGTTTGAGCATGTATCAGAATTTCATTCCTTTCTAAGGCGGAATAATCTTTCATTGAATGTATATACCATTTTGTTTATCCATTCATCTGTCAATGGACATTTCAGTTGTCACTACCTTTTGGCTATCGTGTTCCTATCTGTTAAAGGGGATGTAATATCTATTTCACAGATTTTTGTGAAAATAGGATAACCAGAAAAAGGCCTGGTATATAGTAGGTGCTTAGTTAATGCTATGTTCTTTTCTCCCTGGCATAAAAATTCATATATATATGTATATGTATTTTTTTTTGAGACAGAGTCTTGCTCTGTTGCCCAGGCTGGAGTGCAATGGTGCAATCTCGGCTCACTGCAACCTCTGCCTGCTGGGTTCAAGCAATTCTCTGCCTCAGTCTTCCGAGTAGCTGGGATTACAGGCGCCTGCCACCTAGCCCACCCAGGTAATTTTTGTGTTTTTAGTAGACACAGGATTTCACCATCTTGGCCAGGCTTGTCTTGAACTCCTGACCTCATGATCCACCCGCCTCAGCCTCCCAAAGTGCTGGGATTACAGGCATAAGCCACCGTGCCAGGCCAAAATTTTATATTTCCTTTAAGGCCCAAGTAAGGGAGTGTGATGAAAAGGGCAGGATAATTCTTTTCCTATTTCTGTGCCTTTCCTGATTTTTATGTTATAACTTCTCCAATTAATGCTTGGCTTTTCAAATAATTTATAGGAGGCAGTTTTCCAGAGGATATGGTCAGGGGTTGAGAGGGGGAGACTGGGGAGATGGGCAGGATGAGGGTGGAAGACAGAAACAGTTATATGTTGCTAAGCCTAAGAATATTTGTTAGCTGAAGGATCTGTTAGCTTTTTGCAAAACAGCAATAGTGCTTACTGCAGAGATAGCAGTCTTTGAAACCTGACCCTCCTTATTGCAAAAGCCCTAAGTGTTCAGATCTGGGCCACTGGGACTGGAAAATTAAGATGCTTTATCTCACCTCATCCTTTTCTTCTTCTAGAGCAGCTACTTCTCCCCAATTTGCAGTAAGATAGGGAAAAAGGTCATGTTTTTCTGTAACTTAAAGGAAATACTGTGTTTCAAAGGATCCTGAGAAAGAACATATTTAATCTTGAATTCTTGTGGAATGTAAGTGGTATAAGGGTTTCTGGAAGCCAATTGTTCTAAGGCCCTCTCTTTAGAAAGCAAATGTCTAGACAGCTGGAGGGACCTGTCTATTCAGGGTCATAAACAGGTTGGTTTAGAGTAGGGACTAAAATCCTCATCACTTTACATCTAGATGAGTATGTTCTTTTGTTGCTTTACAGATAAACTGGTGTAAAGCTGATTTTCCAAACTTTGAGTTTTAAGCCAAATGGCCAGGATACTGTTTTTTTTTTTTTTTTTCAAATTTCTTTTATTATTTTGAGACCAAGTCTCATTCTGATGCCCAGGCTGGAGTGCAGTGGCGCGATCTAGGCTCACTGCAACCTCCACCTCCCCGGTTCAAATGATTCTTGTGCTTCAGACTCCCAAGTAGCTGGGACTACAGATGCACACTGCCATGCCCAGCTCATTTTTCATGATTTTAGTAGAGATGGGGTTTCACCATGTTGGTTAGGCTGCCCTGGAACTCCTGACATCAAGTGACCTGTCCTCCTTGGTCTCCCAAAACTCTGGGATTACAAGAGTGAGCCATTGACCCTGGCCCAAGATACTCTTACTAAAGGGTTTCTGAGAGTTTCTGTTGGGAGCAGCACTCATTGAGTAACCACCTACCCTGTGCAAAGCCCAATATTGAGCACTGTGAAGGAGAAATGAAAGAAGCAAAAGTCATGGAATGGGGAGCCTGGGAAAAGGACAAATGGATACCTGAAAATAATGTGAGGGTTTATTTGGATTAGGGTGATCACTGACTGATGCAATGGATTTAAGGATGATCCCCCAAAGTATATGCCCATGTCCTAATCTCCAGAAACTGTGACTATTATTTTATGTCATAAAATAGTGAATATTACTTTATATGACATAAGATATGACTAAGTTAAATCTTGACAGTAGTAGGAGTTTATCCTGGAGTACCCAGATGGGCCCTAAATGCAATTACAAGTATCAAGAGAGGCAGGAGAAGTTTTGAGAGAGAAGAGGAGACAGCAGTATCACCAGGGGGGTTAAGAGTTGAGTGATGTGGCCACAAGCCAAGGAACTCCTGGAACCACCCAAATGTAGAAGAGACAAGCAATAGATTTTCTCCTGGAGCCTTCAGAGGGAGTACAGCCCCTCTGACACCTTGATTTAGACTCCTGGCTTCTAGAATGTGAAAGAAAAAAAAATTCTGTTGTTTTAAGACACTCATTGTGTGATAATATGTTATACAGCAGTCCTGTGAAAACTAACAGCCTATCTAATCTTTGACCTATTACATTTCCTCATCGCTTTCTCTCAAGGGATGTGGGGCAAATTCCTAATTGTTTTTTCTATCTATCTAGTTCTGTTGCCATCAGAAGCATAGAACGTGGATCTCACAATGTTGCAAGTAGATCACATATGGTTGCTGAGTGTGAGCCCTGATGTGGAACCTGGGTGCAATACTCAGATAGTACTCCCTGCTTTCTGTTTACAGCCAAGAGAGAGGGAACTTGCAGCTGAGTTAGGAGATAGAGGCTCACAAGCACAGGGCAATACTGGCAGAGCATAGATAATAGGTTAGGCACATAGTAACACTGGAGAGTCCACAGACTTTACCTCTAAGAATACATCTCTAATCTGCCCACTTCTTTCCATCTCCCTTGCTGGCACCTCTCTGCTTAAAGCTCTCTAGTGGCTTCTTATCATCCATAGACTAAGACCCCAATTCCTGATGGTAACATAACAGGACCCTATGTGATCCATTACTGGCACCTTCTCCAACCTCATTTTCTACCAATGTCTCCATTCATCACCCTCCCTCAGCACCTCCAGCTGGGCTGATCTTGGCTTGTCCTTGAAGAAGGCCAAGGTCTTTCTTGTCATTGTGTCTTTTCACTTGCTCTTGTGTGTCTGGAATACTTCCCCTGTGGCTCTTCCTGTGGCTGACTTATGTTTTATCTTCAAGTTTCAGCTCACATAGCTCCCCACAGAGGCCTTGAAGTGGCTTTTTCCTCCATATGTTTCTTATCACAGGCTGAAACAGTCTTGTTTATTTGCTGAGTGTCTTCTCTTGCCACTAGATTAAAAATGCTATGAAAAAATCCTTGAGAAAGATACACCTTCTTTGTACCTGGCACAGTCCCTGACACATAGTAGATACTTAATAAGTATTTGTTGAACGAATGAATTTACCAGTTTTCCTAAACTACACTACCTAAGGAATTACTATATATTTCCTGCAAAAAAGATTTACGACTTTTTCTTTCCTCCTGAACAATGCATATCAAAGGTTCTGAAAAATTCTAAAGAAAACACTTTAGGGTGTGCCACCGGTGGCTCATTCCTGTAATCCTAGCATTTTGAGAGGCCAGGGCTGGAGGATCACTTAAAACCAGGAGTTTGAGACCAGTCTGGGCAACATAGTGAGAACTTGTCTAAAAAATAAAAAAAATAAAAAAATTAGACAGGCATGATCATGGGTGCCCTCAGCAATTTGGGAGGCTGAGGAGGGAGGATCACTTGAGCCCAGGAGTTTGAGGCTGTAGTAAGCCATGACTGGGCCACTGTACTCCAGCCTGGGTGACAGTGAGACTCTATCTCTACAAAATTTAAAAAAAAAAAAAAAGAAAGAAAGAAAACACTTTAATAAGCCCAGCATATTTGACCCAAATATGGTTTTAATAAACCCAAGTGTATTTGACCATACATCCCGTTGTTCAGGAATTTGTGTAAATATTCCTGAATATAGATGTTCCCCAGAAGAGTTAGAGAACTGCTGGTGTAGAAACTGATAACAGCTGCATCCAGTTAAACCACCAGTTCATTTGAAAATCTCCAGTTGACTCTAGGCAGCAGCGTGTATGCGTACACACAGTTTCATTTGTAGAAACAGCAGAATGAAGTTGCTAACAGAGCTGGGGTAGTGATAGTGATGGGGAGGAAAACTTGTAGGGCTGGAGAGGTGGGGGATTATGACCTCAGTCCATGGATTTCAAATTCTGTCTGGAGGTGACTTAGAGTAGAGCAAGTTCTCAGCTTCTCAAGAGGAATTTGACCGTGAGTCTCGACAAACCAAGAGCTTGCTGTGAACAGTGCACAGAAAGATCCAGCTCTGCTGCCTTCACATGTTCCACTCACACAGTGTCCGTCCTGTTCCAGAAAATGGGCTTTGTCATCACTCAGCTCACATCCTGTCTCTGGGTGACCTGAGAGTGACCTATAAATGTTTGACTTTGCTTTTGAATAGAAAAAATGACGCTGTCAATTGTCACTGTATATTTTGGGTACTCTCCTCCTCTGCAATTTGTGTCCTTCCTTAAACATATAACTCCAGTGAGAACAAAGCCATTAGGTCATAATTAGTTAAAAAAAAAACTCTTTGATAGAGAGGGAAGTAAGATGCTCAGTAATCCAAGTCTCCATGGAGAGGGCTGGGAATGGGTGACTGTGTTTGGACACTCTTACCACATTCTTTTCTCTGAAGTGCATCACCTGGGCAGTTCCTTAGAATGTGAGACCACGGGCTGGATATGGTTGGCTTATACCTGTAATCCCAACACTTCGAGAGGCAGAGGCAGAAAGATCACTTGAGCCCAGGAGTTCAAGGCCAGCCCGGACAACATAATGACAGCCTATCCCCCCACCGCCAGCACACAAAAGTTTTTAAATTAGCCAGGCCTGGTGGTAGGCACCTGTAGTCCCAAATCACTTGTAAGGCTGAGGAAGGAGGATGGCTTGAGCCCAGGAGTTTGAGTCTGCAGTGAGCTATGATCAAGCCACTACACCCTAGCTGGGGCTAGAGTAAGACCTTGTCTCAAACAAATATATAAATAAATAAAAAGTGAACCCATGCAGTTAGGTTTTGAAGCATTTAGGTCACTCCTGTTTTCTACTCTTCTCCCTTCCTTTTACTTTTAAAGGCCTGCAAACTATGTAAATCATACTAAAGATTTCTAGGCAAGTTCAGCATGGATCCAAATAAAATATACCAGGATCCTTGTTCTGGGAACGGCAGTTAATGATCTCCAGGTTGTTTTTAAAAATAATTGTTTATTTTTAAACTTTTTATTAAAGTATATCATATATGCCAAAAAGTGCACATATCATTGGTGTCCACAAAATGGATTCATAGGAGTTGAACACATCCTTATAAGTAGCACTGAGAACAAGAATCAGATCACTACCAGATCCCCTGGAGGCCCCTACTGTTTCTTCTCCTGCAGGTAGGAATATACCACAATTTATTTATTAGTTCTACTATTAATGGGAGATTCCCAGGTTTTAACAGTAAAACAGATAGAGTAGTTGGGTTAATACTAAGTGGGATAGTGGGATGGATTTTCATTGGGTGATGTCTGAAATAACTGTATGTTTTTCCCTTTTGAGGCTTAGTAGCAGAGCTCTCTGATTCTATAGGAAATATCTACCTGCATGGCATCATGGGAATTTGCAGTCTGGTCTGACTCCATTAGTTCTCTGTGCATAGAAATGTTGGGCTGGAAGGGGATCAGGGCAAGTTAGAGTCAAGCCTGCTTCCTCTTCTCTCCAGCAGAAGGGTTATTAGCAGCTGACCACCCAGTGTCAGCTGGTCAGTAATGGAACTGTTGACAAAACCAGAAGTAACTTTCCTAGGAAGTTGGTTTTAAGTAGGTGTTTGGTGTGAGTCTTTGGAATATTCATATTTAAAAAGTGGGTTTAGAAAGATGTTTATTAAAAGGGAGGAAGTGTTAAGAGATAAATGAAGCCCCTAAATAAATTATCTTAGACAAAACAAGCTTTCAAAATAAGATAGGAAAAACTGCAAAAGGGATGCATCCTGTGGCATTTTGATGTGTATTACAAAAGAGAAGAACCGCTGAGGTCAGAAATCATCCTGGCTGGATTTACCTTCTCACTAAAAAATGAATAAGCTGCAGGGATTACTCTTGAAAAAAACCCCACAAAACAAATACCTGTATTGTTTTGATTTTAAAGGAATCACAAGTTATTGTTTAAGACTAAAAAACATAGAAAAACAGAAAGTAAAAATTTTTAAATGTTAATTTAACAACTGGGGATAACCACAAATTAACATTTTGCTGAGTATCTTTGAGGCTACATACATATATTTACATGCCTTTTTACATGAATGATGATAGTATACTTACTGCTTTGAGATTTGCTTTATTTCACTAAAAATGAATTATGGGCTTTCTATGCTTATGATACATTTTTAGTGAAATAAAGCAAGATGAATTTGCACAGACAAGTTTAAAACCTCTGGCTTATTTGAGCAAAACATAATACAGAAGGTAAAATAATCAAAACAAACTTAAAATCTTCACAGTGTATCATAAATATTTTTCCATGTCAGTGACTTCTGTTCTACAATATGAAACTTAATGACCATATTTTTTTATCATCATGAAGAGATACCATAATTTAATATATTCCATATGTGTGGGCATTAGGCAATTTTGCATTATTCATTACTAGAACAAACACTGAAATGGATTGTCTTAGAGAGAAATATCTGTACACATTCATTATTTACTTATAATAAATTCCTAGAAGATAAATTTTTCAGTCCAAAGCTATGCCCTTTTCAAAGCATTTTGATACTGATTCCCAAATTGCCCTCTGGAGAGGTTGTACCGATTTACAGACCCACCAGCAGCTTTATGAGTGTTTGCCAATGCTGAGTAAGTGCAAGCATTTAAAGAAGTCTTTGGAAATATGATAGAGAACACATGGTAGTTTGTGGATTCTTTAACTTGTATTGTGCATAGAGAGTAAATCCTCATCTGGTCTCTGATGCCTTTTGCAACAGAACTGCCACCTATCTCTTCAGCCTCATCTCATCTCCTTCTATTCCTCTGCCACTACCCCCACCCTCCCCCCATCCCTGCACTGTTGTTCAAAGAGGATTCATACATTCTTAGCTTTATGCTCCTTCTCTCTAGATGATACTCATATTCCATCCACTGTCACCTTAGCCTTCTATAATCTCTTAAAATCTATGAATGTCATATGAGACAAGGGCAGTGGCTCATGCCTATAATTCCAGCACCTTGGGAGGCCAAGGTGGGAGGATCAGTTGAGCTCAGGAGTTTGGGACCAGCCTGGGCAACATAGTGAGGCCACATCTCTACGAAATATCAAAAAAATTAGCTGTGCATGGTGGAGCATGCCTGTGGTTTCAGCTATTCCAGGAAAGCTGAGGTGGGAGGATTGCTTGAATTCGGGAGGTTGGGGCTGCAGTGAGCTATGATCACGCCACTGCACTCCAGCCAGGGTGACAGAGGGAGAGCTGTCTCAAAAAATTTTTTTTTAAAATGCCAGGTGTGGTGCCTCATGCCTATAATCCCAGCATTTTGGGAGGCCAAGGCGGATAGGTCATTTGAAGCCAGAATTTTGAGACCAGGCTGGCCAACATGGTGAAACCCAATCTCTACTAAAAATACAAAATTAGCCGGGCATGGTGGCAGGTGCCTGTAATCCCAGATACTTGGGAGGCTGAGGTAGGAGAATCGCTTAACCCTGGGAGGTGGAGGTTTTAGTGAGCCAAGCCCGTACCATTGCACTCCAGCCTGGGCAACATTTGAGACTCTCTCAAAGGCTATATCCCTCATTATGTCTTTTCTTGTTATTCCCAAGCAAATGGACTCTTTCCCTTCTCCTGTAACTGTTTTATGATAATTAACTTTCCCTATCTAAGTCACATCCATAGTTAGTTCCAGAACGAGGGCTGTGGCACATTATTAATTCTCTCCTATTCTAGGGGCAAGTGCCTTGGTTTTCTCATCTGTAAACCAAAGAAGCCTGACTCAGATGAGATGATTTTTAAGCACCAATTCACCTTTAACAATTTATCATTCCATCTTTTTTCCCACAGTAGACAAACCTATCCGTCAATTCTTACATATGCCTTATTGCACAACTAGGACAGTGATCCTTCAATTTCTTAAAGCCACAGATGCTTTGAGAATCTGATGAAAGCCTTGACCCCTGACCCCTAATTTTCCCCAAATGGATTTAGCGATTTGGATATTTAAGGACAATGTCGTTGTTAAACCGTCTGTTTAAGGGCCCAAGGTTAAGAATTTGGCTGTTTAAGTCTGTGTTTGTTTCTGTTTCTCTTGAATACAGTCAGAAGGTTCAATAAATATTTTTCACTGTGAATCATATTCAAACAGGAAGGTGAATACTAAAAAATAATTATGTGGGTTTACTCTTAGGACTTCAGTATAAGTTTCATTACTTTCAGGTCACCTTTGGTGTTAAATCTTTACTCATGTCAACACATTAAAAAGGCAAATTGAGAGGCTTTCAAAGTAAATTCAAAATAGGCCATGCCCATTAGTCTTTTAGGTACCATTAATCATCAAGCATTTTGATAAATCCTACATAGCAGTTTGTGATTTCAGATTTCCTGTGTGAGAGGATTGTGAATGGGTAAGCAGTTATAATGTAATGTTATTCCTCAAACATGAGGACACAGATTTTTGTGAGATTAATTCATGGTCATAGGAGTAGATTGGGAAAGGATAAACCAGGCAGTTTTCAAATAAATCTGCCTTATTAGAAAATACATAAATGTTCTCTAAATGAAGAAGAACAGTGTTTGTATAGCCTTGCATTAAACAAATATATTCCTGGGCCAGGCTTGGTGTCTCATGCCTGTAATCCCAGCATTTTGGGAGGCCAAGGTGGGGAGTTTGAGACCAGCCTGGCCAATGTGATGAAATCCTGTCTTTACTAAAAATACAAATATTAACTGGGTGTAGTGAAGGGCAGCTGTAATCCCAGCTACTCAGGAGGCTGAGGCAGGAGAATTGCTTGAACCTGGGAGGCAGAGGTTGCAATGAGCCAAGATCTCACTATTGCACTCCAGCCTGGGTGACAAGAGTGAAAACTCTGTATCAAAAAACAAACAAATAAACAAATAAACCATATATATATATATATATATGGCTGTTGACAGCTCTCGAGATCTTTATCTGACTATCTCACTAAAGGGAAAAGTATTTGACTATGTCATTAATCCAGAGGATGATGCCTGCTCTTGAGATTAATGGAGGCATAGAATTGGGATTTGCCTGCTAGCTGAACATCTTCATGTGAGTATGTGCTCCCTGTTTTTAGATTGTGTCTTTTCTCTTTTGTTTCTCCTTCCTACTTTACATTAAAGGGAGATTAACACAACATATACTACTTAGTTTGGGGGTATAAATTCTGTATTGTGAACCTCGATTTTTTTTCTCTGTTTTGAATCAATTATTTGGTGCAGTTCAGCAGTAAAGCTAAGAATAATGATGTGATCCGCTATCTGGAAGTTCTATTACTCACTTTCTCCAATTGTTCCTCCATCCAAGCAAACAAACAGGCCCCCAGTGACAATGTGCAGCGACAGTTTAATTAATATTCCTTCTGACGATGCTGGCGTAACTGTTGATGACATCCACATGTGTGAAATTAACATGGGAGTGCTAGGAAGGGAAGACCCTGGTCTCTTTAAATAATAGGGAAGCAAGGAAGGGAAGTGCTGGGCAGAGGAAGGCGTGGTCTCTGGCTAGGGCTCCACCCCCACGGACCTAGATGAGGACAGACATTTCCTGCCCAAATGTTGCATTTCTCGAGACCATCCTGGCCTGCCACATCCCCATCCTGTGCCTATAATAACCGCTGAGACCATAGCCTGCGGGCACACAGGCGGCCACACTTCCAAAGGAGCACCTCTCGAGAGCAGCTGGTTATTAAGAAGAGCAAGCCACACAGTAATAGTGGGAGACTTTAACATTATACTGTCAATATTAGACAGATCAACGAGATAGAAAATTAACAAGGATATCCAGGACTTGAACTCAGACCTGGAACAAGTAAACTTAACAAATATTTACAGAACTCTCCAC
>CAUYLG010073424.1:0-35951 GCA_963573385.1 Cacajao melanocephalus
AAAGGACCTCTTCAAGGAGAACTACAAACCACTGCTCAAGGAAATAAGAGAAGACATAAACAGATGGAGAAACATTCCATGCTCATGGTTAGGAAGAATCAATATCATGAAAATGGCCATACTGCCTAAAGTAATTTATAGATTCAATGCTATCCCCATCAAGCTACCTGACTTTCTTCACAGAATTAGAAAACAAATACTTTAAATTTCATATGGAACCAATAAAAGCCCCACATAACCCAGACAAAAGAACAAAGCTGGATACATCATGCTACCTGACTTCAAACTATACTACAAGGCTACAATAACCAAAACAGCATGGTACTGGTACCAAAACAGAGATATAGACCAATGGAACAGAATAGAGGCCTCAGAAATAACACCATACATCTACAACCATATGACCTTTGACAAACCTGACAAAAACAAGCAATGGGTAAGGGATTCCCTATTTAATAAATGGTGTTAAGAAAACTGGCTAGCCATATGCAGAAAACTGAAACTGGACCCCTTCCTTATGCCTTATACAAAAATTAACTCAAGACGGATTAAAGACTTAAATGTAAGACCTAAAACCATAAAAACCCTATAAGAAAACTTAGGCCATACCATTCAGGACATAGGCATAGGCAAAGACTTCATAACTAAGACGGCAAAAGCAATGGCAACAAAAGCCAAAATTGACAAATGGGACCTAATTAAACTAAAGAGCTTCTTCACAGAAAAAGAAACTATCATCAGAGTGAACAGGCAGCCTACAGAATGGGAGAAAATTTTTGCAATCTGTCCATCTGACAAAGATATCCAGAATATACAAAGAACTCAAACAAATTTACAAGAAAAAAAACAACCCCATCAAAAAGTGGATAAAGGATACCAACAGACACTTCTCAGAAGGAGACATTTATGCAGCCAACAAACATATGAAAAAAACTCATCATCACTGGTCATTAGAGAAATACAAATCAAAACCATGATGAGATACCATATCATGCCAGTTAGAATGGGGATCATTAAAAATCAGGAAACAACAATTGCTGGAGAGCATGTGGAGAAATAGGATTGCTTTTATGCTGTTGGTAAATTAGTTCAAACATTGTGGAAGACAGTGTGGCTATTTCTTAAGTATCTAGAACCAGAAATACCATTTGACCCAGCAATCCCATTACTGGGTATATACCCATGGGATAATAAATCGTTCTACTATAAAGACACATGCACATGTTTGTTTATTGCAACACTGTTCACAATCGCAAAGACTTGGAACCAACCCAAATGCCCATCAATGATACACTGGATAAAGAAAATGTGGCACATATACACCATGGAATACTATGCAGCCATAATAAACGATGAGTTCATGTCTTTTGCCGGGACATGAATGAATATGGAACCCATCATTCTCAGCAAACTAATACAGGAACAGAAAACAAAACAGTGCCTGTTCTCACTCATAAGTGGGAGTTGAACAATGAGAACACATTGAGACAGGGAGGGATACATCACACACTGGGACCTGTTGGGGGGCAGAGGGTAGGGGACAGATAGCATTAGGAGAAATATCTAATGCAGATGACGCACTGATGGGTGCAGCAAACCACCATGGCAAGTGTATACCTATGTAAAAAACCTACATGTTCTACACATGTATCACAGAACTTAGAATATAATTTAAGAAAAGGAAACTGAGAGAAAGAAAAAAGAATCTGAACAATTAAGAGGAGTATAACAGCTTGAATTAGAGCACATGATATGTAAGTTTGGAAAAGCAAGGCTGACAGTTTTGGGTGAAGGAAAGGGCAAGGTAGAAGAGTGCACAGAGGAGGTGCTTGGAGGGCATGGTCTCCTGCAGCACCCCGTTCTCTGGCAAGGACCTTCACCCAGATAACCAAAAACTTAATCAAGTCATACACTAGATGGAGCAGAGAGCAGTCTACTGGATTACAGTTCCTCCAAGTATTTCCTCCTGCAAAGAAGTTTTGTTACCATTAGGAAAACAAAAGTACATTTATACCCCCCACCTTCCATTACTCAAATGTTCCTGTTTTATGTCTATCAACTACGTATTTAAATTAAATTAAATAGATGGGCACGGATATCAGTAAGTGGCTTCAAAGTTTATACAACAGCAAAGTAATGCAAGGTAACACTAAACTGGTCTGATCCACCTGTCCAAGTCACGAAGCCCAAAGTGATTACTATTTTACAATCCCTGCACCTGGATTCTGTATTACATTTCAGGTAAACTTTTATATGAATTTCACTTTAACACTAAAGCCATGAAACGAAGTAATCCCTAAAAGCACCACATGGACTCAGGTAAGTCACATGCTTTGATGTGGATATTCACAGTTATGTATTATAAAAAGAAGTTTAGAGCCATTACAGCCCAATGTTTTTTTTTTCAAGTTAGTCATATACGATCTTAACGTCCACATAATTTTCCCAAAGGAAACTTTAATTTCTCTGCATGGAATTATGATAGTCACAGTATCATTTAAAACACAATGATAATTCTAGATGTGGTTCATGAATTTGGGTGAGCCATAAGGTATATATGGTATTAATTGAGCTGGTTGAAATCCAGAAGCAGTGAAATGTTCATCTTCCCGATTGTACAAAAGTTCTGAATTCTAAAACCTTGTTTATTAATACATCAGACACTTCATGATCAGAAATGCTTGCAAGCATGTCAGCACTTTTTGCTTAAATCCTTGAATGTTTCTATCAAATTGTCTCTCCTTTTACTCTGTCATTGAACTCCTTGTCTCTCTTCACATACACACACAGACAGACAGATACACAGCTTGTAATTCTTATCTCAGTTTGCAATGCTTTTGCTCTTGTAAATTTGAGTACTCAAGGAGATTTGGAGACTTTTGATCATATTTATTTTTTATTGTTTTACTTAAAAAGATAAGCTTGAATGAAAAGGTATTCCATCAATGCTTTGTCTTCTACCAGGGCCCAATTTTCCTCTCTCATGAAGAAAGTACTATTGACTGCCCCTATTATGACACAGCTACTCTCTTAGGTAGTTATATGTACTAGTTATATGTACTTGTCTCATGTAATTATTATAATCACTCCAAAAGGTTCACTCATTTTATTCTAATCTCTATTCAAGCATCACCATGTCAGGAAAGCCTTCTATACTAAACTAAATGGGAACTGCCCCTATTATCACAATCCCTTTCTATTTTTATTCTTAGCACTTATTATTGCCTGTCATATTATACAAATTTTGTTTATTTTGTTTCATCCATGTTACAACATAAGCATTTTTAGCTTCATCATTTTTCCTGCCCTTATTACTAGATATACTAGTATCTTCAGTGCTTGCAAGAGTAGCTGACTTACAGTAGATACAAATAAATATCTATAGAATGAATGATAAGTGAACAACCAAGGGCTAAAGAACAAAGCCTCTATAGTCTTAACATATGGACTCAACTCCCTAGAGAGGAAATAAAAGGTAGTGGCAAAGGTATAGCCTTGGAGCCAGATTGCTTAGGTTTAATCTCCACTTTACCATTTGGTAACTACATGACTGATATGGTTTGGCTGTCGCCACTGAAATCTCGTCTAGAATTGTAGTTCCCATAATTACCATGCGTCATGGGAGGGACCCTGAGGGAGGTAACTGAATCATGGAGGTGGCTTTTTTCCCATGCTGTTCTCTTGATAGTGAATAAGTCTCATGAGATCTGATGGTTTTATAAAGGGGAGTTCTCCTGTACATGTTTTCTTGCCTGCCACCATGTAAGATGTGACTTTGCTTCTTATTCACCTTCCACTATGATTGTGAGGCCTCCCCAGCCATATGCAACTGTGAGTCTATTAAGCCTCTTTTCTTATAAATTACCCAGTCTTTGGTATATCTTTGTTATCAGTGGGAGAACAGACTAATACAATGACCTTAGACAAGGTATTTAATTTTCCTGGGCTCCAGTTTCCCCATGTGAATGATGATAATAATAGCAACCACCTCATAGGGTTGTTTGAGACTAAAATTAATGAATACTTCATGCTTAGAAAAGTACCTGCCACTCCATGTTAAAAGTTATCATTAACTTCATTCACGTCAGTTCATAGATAGTAAGTTCACAGACGATAAACAACATATTAGGTGGTAAAATAGGCCTTCAAACAGAGATGCTTCTAGTGCTATAGGTGTTTTTACTTTTCCTAAACTGGATTTCTTCTTCTTTCCTTATTCTTTTTTCTTATCATTTGAATAATTCTGTTATTAAAAATAATTGTTAATAGATAATGAGGTTTCTCTTAATGTGAACATTATATATGGTAAAAAAAATTACACTTCTCTTTTAAGGAAAATATTAGAAAAATATGTTTGGATATATAAAAGGAATTATAACTCATTCTATTTTCGTCTAAAATCTGAGTATTGAATTTTCTACCTACAGAGATAATTTTCAATTGCTTATTTTAAAATGCTTACCGACAAAATGTTAGGTTGAGAGCACCACAACTACAGATGCTTTGATAGTTAATAAGGTATTTCGATTGTTAAGTTTACTAGTGTTGCCTTTGCCCTTTCATGTGATAAAGAATTTCATTAGCTTTATTGATTTTAAATGTTTTAGCATCTACCTTATATTCTATTATAATAATCATTTCTCTGATACCCTATAGTAGTTTTTCATGCTTTTTTCTAGAAAATCTTTTCTTTAGAAAGCAGTTTACTAGGACGTTCTCTATAGAAAATATCAGAGTGGGGTTGCTCTGATGGAAATAATAGATGTTGTCGAATACAGGTTACTCAATTCCTTTTTTACCTCTTCATAAGAGCCCTCTAAAATTCAGAGAAGACTCCAATGTGAGACAATCATTTCAAAAGAAATATTGTGAATGAAGACAGATTTCTTATGTTATGGAGTAAAGTCTATTTAAAGGAGAGTTTAAAAGAAAGTTTTTAAAGGGACACTTTCATAAGCTTACATGTATTCATTCGTGTTCTCCAGACAAACAGAACCAATAGAATAACTTTCTTTATCACAAAGTATTGGCTCACATATGGAGGCTGAGAAGCCCCATGATCTGATATTGCTGTCTGCAAGCTGGAAACCCAGGAAAGCCATTTGTGTAGTCTGAAGGCCTGAGAGTGAGAGGTCAATGGCATAGATTCTGGTCCAAGTCTGAAGCCCTGAAAACCAGGAGCACCAAAGGCAGGAGAAGCTCCATGTCCCAGGTCAACCACCAACCAGAGAGGCAATTCAATGTTCTCTGCTTTTTTCTTCTATGCAGGCCCTCAACAGATTGGATCATGTTCACTCACAGTGGGGAATCTCATCTGCTTTATGCAGTTGAACAGTTCAAATGTTAATCTCTTCTAGAAACACCCTCATAGACACTCCCAGGAATAATGTTTGACCAAATATCTGGGCATCCGTGGCTCAGTCTAATTGACACGTAAAATTAACAATCACACTTCAGATAAGCTTCATATCAGTTAATTTTCCTTTAGCTCTGCCTTCTTACTCTAAGGTTGATTTACTACTATCATTTTTCTAAGAAACACTCAGTAACTTCTACAGTATTCCAATTATTAAAGCTTTATCTTAAAACTCATCTCTGTCTTCTGACTTATTTTTAAAACGAGACTAGAGAAATGGCTGATACAGTGATCTTGCTATATGTTCATCTCTTGCCATACGTTCACCTCTTCCCCTCCACCCCACCTGGCTTCCCCCTGCCCATTCCAGGTTTCAAGCATTAATACTATAGCCGGGGTGTGTAAAAACCAGAGAGAATAGAGCAGAACTGAAAGTAGATGCAGCCTAAAGACAAGAGTTATTCTGGGTTTAGGGCACTGATAAGAAGGCGTTATGAGTAATGTGAAGTCCAGAGCCCACTGGCCTTTGGGAAGCTGAATCAGGTGCTAAGACCCCCTGTCCAGACCAGCCTGTCCATACCCCATCCTGGGCACTGAATGACAGAGCTACCACAGTCACAGACTGCCTGCCCACTTGGAAAATGAGAATTTGAATACATTCAAGACTGCAATTCAGGGCTCTATATCTGATGGGCTTTCTCTGATGAGCAGGGCACGTACATCTAGACATTGCCTATAATCATGACTAAAAATCCATTTTTCATCGGTTCAATAGGATGGGAGTTTATTTCAGCAGGACAAGAAAATGAATTTTTTTCACGTGTTTGTGGTCTAAAATAAATCTCTGCTGCATATAATTTAGAAGTGTTTAATTGTGTAATGTTTTTTCTGAAAATCATAAAATGTACAAAATTATTTCATGTGGTTTGTGTGTACACTTGTGTGTGTGTGTGTGTGTGTGTGTGTGTTCCCAAGCTGAAACATTAACCTGATCTGTTGAGCTAATTCATAGTATTTCCAAGTAAAGCAGGGAGTTGTCAAAGACAGATTATGAGTAGATAGTGATAGGATTGATTGGCCCTGACTCCAGACCATATATGTGTGCATGTGTTTAATGAATATCATCTCCTAAATATGTTCAATTTCCAACCTAAAATTTGGGTTTTAGTACTAATTTGCTAGCAAATACTTCTTAAAGAGTAAAATGTGAAAGTTTATTAAACACGAGTTCAGCTACAATTACATGAATTATTACAAGTTGTGTTAAAGTTTTATTGTATTTACAAAGCTGAGACTGTTAAACAAAAGATACTGATAATCGGCATTGAGAGCAGTGATTTTAATTGTATAAAATAGAGGTGAGATCACAATAGAGTGTCTGCATATCATTTCAGAGATATTTAATTTTCTAAGAATATCTCGTGCTTTCATAAAGGTTTTAATTCTCTATACAGCTCCACGGATGGGGGCTTCGTAACTAATTTATCTTGACAGAGGATAGAGAATGATTGATGAAGAGGAGAATTCAGCTTAATGTTCTTTGTACTTTCTATTGCAAAGAATTAAAGTAGCTGTGATCACCAGCTTTGTGGGAATTTGCAGCTGAAAATATGTTAGATGACTGGTAGCCACGTTGAGATCTCATAAAGATCATGCTTTGATTTTGACTATTGCTTGTTAATAGCACTTTTCTTCCTTTTTAAAAAGTTAGCCCCATTTGCTGTTTGGCTTCACCTCAGCTTGTCTTATGCCACCTCATCCATCACACAGGCAGGGTTGTCTGCATGGAGAGCAGTTTCTCAAAGAATTATAATATGGCACGCTGTGAAACGTCTTTCTCTATGTCCTTTAGCAATAGCTTTGACCTATCCCTCTTGCTTAGAGTGGCTATGCACCAACTATACTCTGTTAGCCATTCCCTCAGTAAAATTTATTATTACAATTAAAATGATGCCTATGTTGAGTAGTTCATATACCAGGCCCTATGCTAGCCATCCCAGACCCCTTCGTGTACCTTTCTTATACAGATGTTGAACCAGAGAGATTAGGTAAGTTTTCCATGGTTAGTATTAGGTAATGTGTGTCAGATGTGGGACTCAAACATAGATCCAATTTCCAAAGTGCATTTTTATTTACCTCTTGACAAGATGTTCCCTCTATATATCCAGGATGTATCTTTGTTTTGGTTTATTAATTCATTTTTTAAATAAACATTTATTACATACCTAGGTTAAGGTGTTGGAATCTAAAGATACACAGAACAGAGTGTCTGGCTTCCTCAGCCTTTCAAGATGAGAGAGAGGAAAATTAAAAATAAAAATAAAAAAATAACAATTATTGTTTAGAGAATAGGAAGATAAACACAATGCAATTTTTCTTGTGAAACGAAAGGATAAACTTTGCAAATTAGGGTGACACTGGAGCTGATTTCTGAAGGGGATGAGTAGGTATTGAGATAGGAAAAAGCAAGCTTATTTTGAAGAACATCAAGATTGGAGCCTAAATTAGCAAAGCTTGAGATGTAGACAAGGTCCATATCTTGTTTAGCTTGAGAGGTAGACAAGGTCTGTATCTTGTTTAGCATCCCAGTGGAAATGAATTTTTCTTCTAGATGCAGATATAGGGTAAACATGGAAGCATTTTATTCAGGGGATTTTGATAAGATGAACATTTTATAAAGATTACTGTAGATAAAAAAATGCCTAAGAATATGAAGCCTCCTTGAAAACTGGCTAATTCTGGATCTCAATTTTAATAATTCCCTATTCTTCTAGAAAAGAAATAATTATTTTCAAGAAACTTGTAATAAAATATTTATGTATTTGTTTTTCCTTTGATCATATTTATTCTTTTGGGGTTGGATAGAAAGTTTGAAGAAACTGAAGAAGCAACAAGCTTCTGAGTGAAAAGGCACCAGTAGAATGTATGTAAATGAGTTCTAAAAAGTATTGGAGTTATAGTTAGAAAAAAACGGGCTTTGATTTTGCCTCTAGTAATTAGGAGAGCTTTTTTTCTTTGTAAAAATATTTTTCTCCCCCTATTTAATAGCATAATTTGAGCTTCAAAGATAATATATATGGAAGTGCTTTGTGAATCTTATAAATATCACAGAAAAGCTGAATTGGAGCTTATAATTTGTGTAGAGGCTTGAAGTGGATGTCTCTTTGCCTTCCACTTTCAGATGGCTTTAAAGTTTTAGTGTATAAAGTGATATCTGTCATGCTTACTTCTGATCACAATCAATAAATCTTCTCTTGTGACTGGCATGATCTAGAAAATAGCTCTCTTAGTTATGGGGAAAAAAATTCCAGAGATGAGAGAGAATCATAAAGTAAAGGAAAGCTGTGGCAAAGGAAAGCATAACAGCTTTTCTCCCTTGTTTATGGATTTAAATCTTCTCAACAGTCAGCCAAGGGCTTCTCAGTCAATATTTGGACCTAAATTTATATACAAGATTTTCTAATATAAAGTTTTACTTTTGGAATTTCCTTCCCTTTCGAATTTCCTTCTCTTTTGAATTCCTTCCCTTTTGAATGTGGCATAGCAGAGCACAGCCATATGAATTTTATAATGAATAGAGAAATTATTATAAACAATATTTAAACTTATTAAACCTATTAACTCTATCCTTTATGTTATGAATGGAATTTTATCCCCTGGGAATTATTAGGTTGACGCTCTAACCCCCAATGTGACTTTAAGTAGAGATTGGACCTAAAAGGAGGTAATTAAGTTTAATTAGGTAATAAGGGGGGAGCCATATTTCAATCGGACTGGTGTCTTCATAAGAAGATGAAGAAGCATGAGATTCTTCTTGCTCTCAGCATACACTAAGAGAAAAAGCCATGCCAGGATCCAAAAAGAAGGCAGCCATCTGCAAGCCAAGAAGAGAGACCTCACCAAAAATCAACCCTGAATGCACCTTCGTCTTGGACTTCCAGCCTTCAGAACAGTGAGAAAATAACGCTCTATAGTTTAAGCCACACGAGCTGTAGAATTTTGCTATGACAACCCTAGCAGACTAAATTCTGCATTTCAAGTTTAGTCCTGTGTCATGAGAGTCAGGGCATGTAATTTAGATTTTTAGCATGCCTTGAGTAACTTACATGAAAAGTATTCTATTTGAACAAAATTTTTAAAAATGTTTGTATCAAAAGGCAGAATGTGTAGTTTGTATATCTGTCCCTACCCAAATGTTAGGTTGAATTATAGTCCTCAATATTGTGGTAAGACCTGGTGAGAGGTGATTGCATCATAGGGGTGGATTTCTCATGAATGGTTTAAGACTATCCTCTTGATACTGTCTTCATGGTAGTGAGAGATATTTTAAGATCTGGCTGTTTAAAAGTGTGTGGCACACACTCTCTTTCCCTCTTGCTCCTCCTTTCACCATGTGAAGTGCCTAATTCTAAGGACTCCCCAGAAGCAGAAGCCACTATGCTTCCTATACAGCCTGTAGACCCATGAGCCAGTAAAACATATTTTCTTGTAAATTACCCAGTCTCAGATATTTCTTTATAGCAGTGCAAGAACAGACTAGTACAGAAAATCACAATGCAGGAATGGCCTAATACACACTTTATCTTGGATTTCTTTCATTATTACATTTTCTATTAGTTTATTTTCTTATGGAGCAGTTGGTAATACATTCGATGTTAGGTAGAGAATCCATGATATCAGTGGTCAGTCTAGAACTAGAAAACAGCAAAACAACACAATAAGGACCAGGCATTTCTTCCAATTGTCTGAGAAAACCATGCAAAGATGGGCAAAGTCTTTGCAGGAATTATTTGCTAATGATATTAGAAGTAAAATCAGCTTAAAGCTACTATTTCAAAAGAGTGAACAACGTGTAAAGCTAACTTTACTTTTCTGCATATTATATAATTTCTAAAGAAACAAATACATAATTATCCTCAAGACTCTGTAGATGATAGCATTGGTTTGTAAGGACTTCATGACTGAAGAGTAGATTCCTCCACACGAAGAATCAAGGGTAACTCATGATGATATCATCTGGTTTCCATGTTCCACAAGAATTGTTGGTGTAAAAATCTAATATAGTTATATCTATATATGTATATGTGTATATATGTATATATTATGTATATACATATGATACTCTCATTTTATATTATACTCTTCAAAGAGCTGCATTATATTAATATTTTATAAGTCATATCTAAATATACATTTTACACATGCTCCATAGAAAATAAAAATGTTTATTTTTTTCCCTCTGTATTATATGTGTTACATGTGATTTAAGATGTTGGATTTAATGTCTCCTGTAATAGATATTTCCCATTAGTATATTGGACTATCATAAAATGTTTACTTCTTGAGGACATCACCCCAAGCCAACATCAACACATACCTTTTTTCTCAAACGAGGGGAGATTGATTGATTGATTGATTGATTGATTGATTTAAAAAAGGCAACTAGGTCTTCAATCTAGAGACCTAGTTTAGATCTATTTGTCTTTGGAAGAGTGAACAGTTGGGCAAACATCAGAAATAATAAACTTGTCATCAATCTTTTAGTACAGTAACATTCACTACTCCACCCTTGGGGAATTAACAAAGGAGGGAGACACACAGAGCTATTATGATATGTGTCATTTGACCTAAAGTTGGAATGAGCACAGGGTGCTATGGAACACAGAACAGAAGGATCCAATCCTGTGTGGAGCAGAGAGGGAATGTTCCTGCCCAAGAGTGATGGAGATGATGTCTTCAAACCTCACAAGTCTTCAGGGTGAACTGGGACAAAGCTTGTCCTGTAGTGAAGAACTGGTAAATTGAGAAGAACCCTCTTCTAAATAATGTGTGTCATCTTCAAGAAAGTGCCATCTCTTCATTTTCTCAGAGTGGTTCTTCATAAAAGTGACAAGAGATGGTCAGATTTGCAAAAGAAGAATAAGGTGGGAATAAGAAGAAGAAAAAAAGAATAAATAAGAATAACTTAAACCATGGGGCAAAAGAGGGAAAGTAGCAGACATGAAAAGACAAACATAGCAGTATTTGCTCTCTATCACCATCAACCCAGTAACTCTAAACGAGACAGCGGAGCATGATGTGCTATGCATTTAACATGCATTGTCTCATTTAATCCTCAAACCATCCATGAGACCTTCACTATTTTACATATAAAGAAAACAAGACACAGAGAGATCAAATGGCCAATGCAAGACTATTAGCAGACTGGAGATTTCAGATCAGGTTTCTCTGATGCCCTGATGCCATGTCATCTGTCTCCTTAGTAGCTCTTTTCTCAGTCTCATCCTCTCTGCCATTTTCTTGGACTGGTCTGTCATTCATTATCTCTAGAAAATGGCAACAGCTTCCTAATTACTCTTCCAGTCATTTTCCAAAGTAAGAAGGGTCAGATCAATCCCCCACAGTCCTTCTAGTGCTGTTCTTTGGGCCACCAAGTTCTGTTTCTGCCTGAATTTGCATTTGGCAACATGGTTGGCATAAATTATAACACAGCAAACCTATCTAAAATGTTTGACTCTTTTAAAATATATTTGCAGCTGAGTGCAGTGGCTCATACCTGTAATCCCAACAACTTGGGAGGCTGAAGTGGGAGAATTGTTTGAGTCCAGGAATTAAAGACAGCCTGGGCAACATAGTGAGACCCTATCTCTACAAAAGAAAGCATTTTACTTACATAGCCAGGCATGGTGGCACATGCCTGTACTTCCAGCTACTCAGGAGTCTGAGATGGAAGGATCATTTGAGGCCAGGAGTTCAAGGTTACAGTGAGCTATGATTTCATCACTGTACTCCAGCTTGAGCAACAGAGTGAGATCATGTTTCCATAAAAATAGAATAAAATAAAATATATTTGCAAAGACATGGTTGCCAAGAAGACCACAAAATTCATACTTGGAAGCTGAGATTTCACTACCCTTAAAGATGTCCTTTTCCATGTGAAATGACAGCTTCCCCTCTAATTTCTAGCACTGATGATTTTCTTTAGTTTTGGATGTTGAATTGCCACTGAAGAAAATGCAACTTTAACACAGCTGGTAGAGTTGCCTCCAGTTTATTCAAGCAAGTCCATTATGCACTCAGCTTTTAGGGAGAACTTCCTGAAATATTAATTTGATATGTATAGGCCCTATAATGATTTATCATAACCTTCACAATAAAGTTCAAACTTCTTAGCTTAGTGTATAAGTGTTAGGAGCCTGGTCTCTGCTTTCCTCAGAAGCTTATGTCCTACTATTCCCTCACCCAGAACCTATTTTTCCCCATTTATACCAATCCACCTGAAGTTCCTTCAAAGGAATTATACTCTTCTTTGCCTTCACCTGCTGGTTCCTGGAATAGTTTATCTCCATATTGGTTTACTCAAATACTAGTCATCTTTCAAACTTAAGCTTAGATATGTTTCTTCTGGCCCTTTTCTTCAGCTCCTTGTCTGACTGACTCATCAGTATGCTTACATTTCTTAAACTCTACCTCTATGGAAGACGGACCATGTTTTGCTGCAAGTCAAAACTTCTTTACTCATCTCTGCAATGAAAGGGTCAGTTGTCTGAGGACTCTGTATGCCGGCATTCAGCACTGTCCCTAGCCTTTTAGTAGGTGCTCAGTAAATGTTTTCTGATTTATTAAATGGATCCAAGAAAGAGATATAAGGAATTCAATTAAAGTAAATGAAGAAATTTAGAAAAAAGCCCATAAAGAAGAAATAAAAATGACAGATATCCTCCGTTGAGAACATCTTGTGTGCAAATAAGGCTCATGTATTATGTATTGACTTTAAAAAAATGAATGGATTAATATTTGATGGGCAACTGGAGGAAAAGTGAGAGAATGAGCAGTAAAGTGTATGGAAAATTAGAAAATACTGCAGGTAAATTAAAGTGTGAATGGTTACAGCAATGATGACAAATTGTTTCTGATACTTCCTATGAATTTCCAAATGAAGACTCCCAATGATAAATTACTTAAAAGTCATAAGACCATTATCCAACTCCCCCAATTAATTACATGTTTTATTTCCCTTTAGTAGCAAAGATAAGGTAGCCTTTAAATAAACTGTTATTTTGTCAAGGGCTTTCATATACATAATCTCATTTAATTGCACAATAATTGTGTGAGAAACTCAAGGCAGGTATTGCTACTATTTTACAAACGAGGAAGCAGAGCTGAATTAAGTGATTTGCCTAGTGGTACTTTCCAATCTGTGCTGTAACCAGAATGGATCTTTAGATCATGGCAGCCAGCCACTCATTTTGTAGATAAAGAACAGTATAGGTGATATGCCTGGACTAGCTCAGGGTTATGTAAGTGGTAGCCAGGTTTACTCATTTCATATCTCCCAGTCAGGTGCCTTTCTAACCAATCTAAATTGTTTCTTTATCACTGTTTATATCATGTGCTTTTAAAATGCCAAAATATAATTCTTTATCTTTGTGCTACATTTTCAGATTGGTAGTGTCCCTGCATTAAAATGTTGCATCTCATAACCTTGTCTCTGGGAGCTATTACTTACAAAAACCCTGACTGGCAAGGTTTTGTGAAAATTGACTGTCTAAGAAAGTGAACTGATCCTATTCTTTCTTAGTTCCTAGCTGAATCAGGATACAAAGGAAGAATTTTCAAGTAAAAATAAAATATCGGATATGTCATGTCCTACTGCATAGCTTGAATATTGAACCCCATGCCCACAACAGCCCCCCATGACTGCCAATACCTGCTTTATTGAGGAGAAAGTACAGGGGAAGAAATCAATATGCTGCCTAGTTCTGTACAAACAGATTTGTACCTCACCAACCACAGTCCCATCCAACCACACTAATACATGTAGGATTAGAATTCCTTCTGCTCATTAGCTACCACTATTGTTTCTAAATTGCTAAGAAGCCCATTGCTGATATTGTAAAATACCTAGAACATACCTATATCTAACAAGGAGATAATCACATATCTACACCTTATTTTATTAAAAGCCTTGTTTTAGGGATATTACATTCAGAAAGTATCTACAAACCATGGAAATGATGCAATTCAAGTTTGGGGAAAATACAGACCTTGTTGGAAATGGGGATAAAAGGAATAAAAAACTTACCTCTAAGGGTAATTGTGAAGGTTTATGAGCTGATGCTTATGAAACATGTTAAGAATCTGTCTTGAAAAATACATTGCAAGAAAAAAGTTTTAAATATTGTCACATAGTTCCATATTACTATGATGTGAAATTACAGGTTTTACGTGTGTGCAATTGAAAACTTACTGCTCAATTTGAAAAGTTTTGCAATCACTGCTCCACCAGGGAGGGTCAACCTGTTCAAGGCACCTACCTCAACTTAGACATCATGCTGTGAGACCAGTAATAAGAAGAGTAAAAGTCTCTACATCCAATCTGTGTCTTTGGAACCCAATAATCTTTAAATCTTTAAATATTTTGAAGGAAACAAGTTGATTTAATGGTTGCCACCTAGCTGCAGTATTAAAGCAGAGATTATAAATAACACCATGACCATTGTGAGAGAATTATATTAGACTTGTTTTGCTTCTACAACTCATTTTTGTGTCAATATAAAGATGATAATGCACTATAGAATTTTATTGCTGTCTAATTTCACAAGTAAATTACCTAAAAGTTTCTACTAAGATTCACTTACATAAGTTTTGCCACAGAGAGATGCAGAATTAAGATGATTTCTAGGTAAAATGCAGAGTGACTCAAATAATTCAAGAGAAAACCTTGTAAAGAGGAAAGAAGAGAGAAGGGAAGGGAAAGAGGAAAGATGGAAAAGAGAGAATAAGGTCACATTTTCCGCCTGCTTGATGTACATTTACCCTTGCAAGCCCTTTGTTTTATACACATAGCAATTTCTAGAGTGGTAGAAACTATGCTTATAACTGTCCTTATCCCTTCCCTCAGGGAACCATCTTTTCTGTCTCCAAGGGCTCCTGTTGGAACTGTAAATTATGATGCCATATCCATTCCAAAAGGTATGTATAAAGGCACACTTAACCTGCAGCTCTACACTCCTCAGGATACTGTGATTGATACAGGAGCAGATATGTGTCCTAGCCTGAGAGCATCAGAGTCTTTCTAAAGAGAATGAGAGAGGTCTCAACTCTCTTTGGACTATGAGATATAAGAATTATAGCTGGGCACGATGGCTCACACCTGTTAATCACAGCACTTTGGGAGGCTGAGGCAGGCAGATCACGAGGTCAGGAGTTCGAGGCCAGCCTGACCAACATGATGAAATCTCATCTCTACCAAAAATGCAAAAATTAGCTGGGTGTGGTGGCATGCACCTGTAATCCCAGCTACTCAGGAAGCTGAGGCAGGAGAATCACTTGAACCCAGGAGACATAGGTTGCAGTGAGCTGAGATTTTGCCACTGCACTCCAACCTGGGCAACAGAGTGAGACGTCATCTCAAAAAAAAAAAAGAATTCAGGTTGGAAGCTGCCAGCATCCTTCTGTCTATACAGAAAGAGGTTGCCTGAGAATTAAGCTCACAGACAAACCTAGGTGATACCATTTAAGTCCCTGGATCCAACTCTGCTTGGAATTCTCAGTTACATGAGTCAGTATGTTTTGCATTCTTTTCTTTCTTAACTAGGTCAATTGTGTTGAGTTTCTTGCTACTCAAAAGATGTGATTAATAGAGGCTTTAAATGGGTTTTTCTTAAGTAATCCTCTTGAAAACCTAATTTTACAGATGAGAGGCTTAAAGAGGTTAAGTAAATTATCCAAGTTCACATGTAGAAAGTGTCATAGCTAGATTCAAATCCAGATTGGATTATGTTGAACACAAACCCAATGACATGTGGGCCTGACATTCTTGAAAGTTGTATTCTTTGTCCTTTTTATTTAATATTTATTTTCACTTATTTTCTTCAATTAACATTTATTTCTTATTTTAATGTATCTTTTGTCACAAAAGTTCAGATGGATGAGTTTGTCCCACATCAGTAGGAGAAACTCACCTTCTGCAAATATGAGAGCTCTGTTGCAATGCTTAATGTTGTATAATGTGATCATTTAGAATTATTTGCACTTGTAAAGAAAAAGCCAAACAATGACTCATAATTCTCTATTATTTTGCCATTAAAAGTAATGGAAAAAAACGCGATTGCTTTTGCGCCAACATAATATATTACGGATTTCATGGACATTTTATATCTCTACCACACTTCCGATACTCTTTTCCCTAAGATTTTTAAAGGAAATATTGAAAGAGAATTACTAGGCAGCAAAAGATTTCTATCCTCCCATGTGGCCCCTCCTTCTGTTACTACATGCAGCCTATTCTTTCTTTACTCTACCTATAAAATCTCTACTCCAATGTCTTGACCCCAAAATCTTTTCATACATAAATTTAAAATGTACTTTTTCTAGCCCTCTCTCATTTCTCCTCCTTGGCCCCACTGTTCCATTCACTGCTACCAAATTCATATACAATTTAATTTTCCACCTGCCTACTTGCTCTGCTACATGTGAAGAAATTGTACTAATTAGGGCCTTCCACTGTGCTCAGCCATGGATATGCAAAACTTATGATTCACAGTCTTATAAAGCACTATGTTTAGTTGGGGAGACAGGCGTAGTAACAAAACTTTATAGCAAAGCCAATAGTTAGTCTTATGATACAGATATATATGCTTGCAAAGGGAGCCCAGACATAAAAGCAACTAACACAAATAAGACCCAATGAGAATGTTAGATTTCACACATAGTTGGAGAGGGGGCTGTGGTGTCAAACAGAGGCATGCTAGATAGAAGATGCAACAAACGCAAATATATGAGGCATAAAGGAACTTAGCTTGGGTCACAAAGACATTTTGGAATGTCTGCCCTTCTTATAATTAACGCTTTAACAGTAGCATCCCTTCCATCAGAATTTAAAATGTGACTTTATTATTATTATTTTGAGACAGGGTCTCACTCTGCCACCCAGGCTGGAGTGCCGTGGCATAATCACTGCTTACTGCACTTCAACCTTGACTTCCTGGGTTCCGCTGATCCTCTCTCCTCAACCTTCCCAGTAACTGGGGCTACAGGCAAACATCAACCCACCTGATTAATTTTTTTAAATTTTTTTGTTAAATTACCATGTTGTCCAGGCTGGTCTGAACTCCTGAGGCTCAAGTGATCTGCCTCCCTTGGCCTCTCAAAGTGTTGGGATTACAGGTGTGAGCCACCACACAGGACCCATAATTTCACTTAAAAGAGAAAGAGAGAGGAAGAAAGAGAGATCTCAAGCTGTTGGATGGATAACCTGTGAATTTCTATTGCAACCACTATGTGGAACACGGAGGCAGAAAAAAAAAAGCCATGAAACAATGAAAACAATAATAAATCATACTAAAACAGAGTTCTGAAGCATTCATTCATATGTTCAAATGTATTATGAAATCATGATAGGGTGGGCATCGAGAGAAGTTCAGAAAACAAAAATGCAGGTCCTGCTCCCATGAAACCAACAGCCTAATGCAAATAATAGACAATAAACAAACAAGAAGACAGCAGATAGTGATTAGAGCTATGATGCAACAAATCAAGGGAATGTAGTAAAGAGTGTTTGGGGCATTGATTTAAATTGATGGTTCAAAGAAGGCCTCTATAAGGAGGTTGCATCTAAGCTAAGATCTTAGTGACAAAAAAGAAACAAAAAAAACCAAAAATCACTAGTGATGATTATTTAGAGGAGGAATTTTCTAAGCTGAGAGTACAAGAAAGAGTAAATATAACATGTTAACAGCATAGGAAGAAGGTCAGAGTGATTAGAACTTGGTGAGTGACGGCAAGAATAATAAGAGCTGAGGCAGAGAGGAAAGCAGGGGCCAGATGAGGTAGGACCTCTATTTCAGTGTGAGGATTTTGGATTTTATTTTACACTTAATCATAAACCATTAAAGTAGACTAAGTAGATGAGTGATATGTTCAGATATAAATATTTAAAAATAACTTTAACTTGCAAGAGGGAAGCAGGGAAATCAGGTCACAGAAAACCTGAAAGAGCTCAGGTTAGAGAATATGGTAACCAGGCTGGTATCACCATAGATATAACGAATGGGACATCTGGAGATAGAGAAATGCCTTGCTAATCAAGAAGATATGATGAAGAAAAAGAGAAAGCAAGAATGATTTATAGGTATTTGGATTAAACAATTCAGTGGATGAAGATGAAATTTTCTAAGATGGGTAGGACTGTGAGAAAAACAAATTTTGATTGAGTGGGGTGAATTAAGAGTTTCCTTTGGGCCAGGTGTGGTGGCTAACCCTTGTAATACCAACATTTTGTGGGGGCCGAGGCCAGCAGATCATCTAAGGTCAGGCATTCAAGACCAGCCCGGCCAACATGTGAGACCCAGTCTCTACTAAAAGTACAAAAATTAGCCAGGCGTGGTAGCACACAACTGTAGTCCCAGCTACTAAGGAGGCTGAGCCAGGAGAATCACCTGAATCTGGGAGACGGAGGTTGCAGTGAGCAGAGATCATGCCACTGCACTCCAGCCTGGGTGATGGAGTGAGGCTCTGTTTCAATCAGTCAATCAATCATTCAATTAAAAGAGTTTCCTTTGGAGCATTCTAAGCTTGAGATGACTACTGGACATCCAGGTGGATATGTCAAGTGAGCAATTAGATATTCAAGTCTGCAGTCCAGGAGAGCAGTCCCGGGTGAAGCTATAAACTTGTTGTAAATCATCACGTAGACACTATTTAAAGCCCTGAGCTGGAGGACATTACCCAGCCAAAAAAACACAGACAGAAGAAAAAGATCTGGCCATCTAGAGATTAAGGCATGGAGGAAAAGTCAGCACAGGAAACTGAAAAAGATATCAGTGTGATAGAAGAAAAACACTAGAGTGTGATATTTCAGAAGCCAAGAGAAGAAAGGTTCAAGAATCAGGGAAGATATACTTACAGTGAATAGTTGGAGAAGTTGAGTAAGATGAGGCCACAAGTATAATTATTGGGTTTGGAAATGAGGAAGACTTTAATACTCTGATAGTATCAATTTTTGAACAGTGATGGAGTTAGAATTTGTAATGGAGCAAGTTGAAAAAAAGAATAAATAATTTAGTAAACAGATTACACTGGTACCACTTTCAAGACTGTAGTTTTAAGAATACCAAAAATATGCAGGAAGAGCTAATGGGGCAAATTCCTACAATATGTGTGGGGGCTGATGAGAATTGAACCAGCAGAGTAGTGGAGATGGTGACATTGGGGATGCAGGGGAGGAAAGGAACACAGGCAGGAGACTCTTGGGAGTTGTTAGGGGATTAGGGGATGGGACCAGGGACTGAGTGAGGGAGTATCCTTTCTTACAACAAATGCTGGAGCACCACATCTGTTTTAACAGAACAGACACAGGGTGCTGATACAGGTGCCAGGAGAATATTGTATTTGGGAGTACACAGGTGTGGAGGCTTCTGCCTAATTGCTCCTATTTCCCCTTAAAGTTATTAGCTAAGAGGAAGGAAAGAAGGCAGAATGTTGGCGTTTGAGAAAAGGGAGGTAATTTGAACTAAATGTTTTAGATAATAGGAGAACGAATATTCCAGAGTAATAGAGCAGCATTCCTGACCAAAGTTGAGTCCTCACTTGAGATTTGTGGTCACGAATATAAGGTGAGAGTACTTGGCACAGTTGTGTGTTTTTTTCCAGTAATATTTATATGCTCAAGTATTGAATAGGGGAATTGATGCAGCATTTTTTTGCTCCTTACTTCAGCTATGAGTTCTTGCCACACGACCAAGAAAGATTAGGGATGCAGACACATTGAAAGGTAAGGAGGGCAGAATTTATTAAAAGAAGCTCTCAGTGAAAAAAGAGTCTAGCCAACAGGCTCCTACCTCACAGACTGTACCAGGCCACCACACACACGAGCTGACGAGGCCAGGCTCTTCCCCACCGGATAAGGCGCAAATCCCCAATGGCTCCACCTCATTTTCCCAGTGCACGGGCGTGTCCCCGGTCAGCTGTGGGCATGCGCAGTCAAGACCCTGGGCAGGCCTCCTCATCTGCACAAAAGCGTCTGATGTAAACACCTGTGGGGCAGATTGGAGACTCTCGGGGGATCCTCCCCTTATCTGCCTCCTGTATCTATCAGAATGGCTGAGGTTTACCACTCAGAGATTTCCAGGCAGATATTGAAGAAAGGAGAGATGCATGCAAGTTAAGGGTTTCTGCAAGAAAGTATTTTTAATTATTGACCATGAAATCTAAGCTGTATAACCACAGCAATGAGAATTACAGGAATGTAGTTGCTATAGAAAACAAGAGTAAAGAAGTAAAGGTTTCAATGAAGGCAAAGAATTGCTAGAGTAGAACGAGACTAAGTAAGCTAAATGTAGAAGGGGCAGGAAAGTCTAAAGATAGAAATAAAATTTCTGGTGGCGTTTGAGCTTCTTATAATTATACTGTGGTAAGACCACGATGTTGTCAAATGAGATGGGGAAAATTTTTTTAAAAATGCAAGTGAGGTCATAGAATGAAGAAAGCAAGGTATTCGGTAGATCATCCAAGCAGACATAGAATCGGCAGGAACTGTCCGGAGCAAGTTTGGTGAAGAAGACAGGAATAACCACGGAAGTCACCGTGAATGAAAGGGGTGTGGCCTGGGGGCTGGCAGGTGAAACCCAGAATGAGGATGGCAGTTGATAAAGCTTGCTTGCGCAAACTCAAAAAGCCTGCCGTATTGGAATGAGAAGGATGGAGAATGCGTGGAAGCAGCGGTGGGAAGCGCGGAAGACACACCTTCCCCTTCTCTGAGCCCTGAGGTGTGTTCAAGGAAAATGAGAACAAAACATAAATGTCTTTACTCCAGAGTCATGCCAGGCGTGCAGTGTCAAGAGGATGCGATGGCCACATTTCATTTAAGACAAGAAAAGCAAAGGTATGTTCAGAAAATAAGTTCGTGGAAAAGGGGTAGGCTATTTGTTCCACAGGGCAAAATGGAAGAGGTCTGGAGGCTGAGGTTTGGAGACAGGGCAGATTAGACGCTGCAGTGTTAGATTATAATCCACCTACAGAGTAAATTTACATTAAAAATGCAGCCCACATACATAGCATGTCCACAGATAAGAAAGCAGAGTCTCGGAACCGGGTGCAATGGCTCACGCCTGTAATCACAGCACTTTGGAGACCGAGGCGGGCGGGTCATGAGGTCAGAAGACGGAGACCATCCTGGCTAACACGGCGAAAACCCATCTCTACTAAAAATGCAAATATATATATATATATATATGTATATATATAAAATTAGTGGGGCATGGTGGCGGGCACCTGTAGTCCCAGCTACTCAGGGGCTGAGGCAGAATTGTTGAACCCGGGAGGCGGAGGTTGCAGTGAGCTGAGATCATGCTACTGCACTCCAGCCTGGGCGACAGAGCGAGACTCTGTCTCAAAAAATAAATAAAAAGAAAGCAGAGTCTTACGTGCCACTGCCTCATTTAGTATGTGTGAAGCACTTCATCCAGTTGTATTCCATTTATATAAAGAGAAAATGCCATTTGGGGTCCTCTAAATCATGTTTATAATCCACAATCCAGTGTTGGAAAAACATTGGGTTGGTTCCTGCTTTGGCTTACGGTTTCTTTTTCAGTGAGAATTCGCCATTGTTTCCTAAAGTGGCCAACACGGTTATTTTCTATCTTCTTTCCACGTTTATTAGCTTTGCAATGCTTACAACTGACAATCACCGTGCTTATTTGTCTAGTTGTTGTCCACATCCTTTCAAATTGTGAATTTTATGGGGGCAGGATCTGTCTTGTGTATCTTTTCACCACCAGCTCAGTACCTGTCACAAAACATGCTCTATGTACATAGTGAATGGATGGATCATTGGGAATACCAGTTTTAGGTGTTTTGGACTACAAAATCTCTTAGTTGTGTCTAGAACTGTATTAAACCTCTTTTATGCTTACTAGATAAACATCCTTTAGAAGGCATCTAAGAAGGTTTTCTTTATCCTTTAGTTTAGAATATATGTCAAACAGTAAAATGAAAAAGAAAAGCCTGCTAGATATGCACCATCTGTCTTCCAGACCCACTTTCTTCCCCTTTTCACCCTGTTTTGTGACCCTTTGTTGACTGCAGTCCCCTCTGGCTTCCAGGTGGGTCCAGTCAATAAAAGCACCAATAGGAGATCCAGAAATAAAGGGAGCTGGAGAACAGGTGTTTATTCTTCGACTCTTCCTCCTAAAAGTGGGTTGCAATGGCTGTGCTACTCTGTGGGAAGATCTCTCAGGGTTTTGTAATTGTTCCTTCCCCCGCTCCTTGAGGCCCACAGGTGATAATAGTCCTCCTCTCACCCACAGATGCAATCCCTTGTCCCATTCTCTTTACTTCCCCACAACTTTTTAAATAGTTCTGTCTTTAAACTCTCCCCAGTTACCACATTTTATTGCTGCCTGGATTCTGATTGAAACAGAAACATTTTTATTTAAAATAATCCAATACCATCTGAGATACCTCTGAGCTTAAAAGTCATGCCAAGGGCATTTCGGAGCAAGTCCATAGATGCCTAAGAAGATATGTTTTCCACTTCCCATTTCTAAACTTATGGAATTAAAAGGCTGTTTTGCAGCTACAGGCAAACATTCCATTATCACCATGCCAGTGTCATTCCTTCAATTAAAACCATTTATCAACTACCTACTATGTGCCAGGTTATGCTAGGCACTGAAGACACAAGTAGTCAAGTAGATCTCAGTGCTGGCCATTAAGAAACTTAAGACATTCTTCTGAAAAATCTATCCTATGCTTGGTATTCAAAGTGAAATTAGGTTGAGTGCAACATTATGAAACACAAAAATATCCAGTCTGAAAGCTGTGGAAAGAGCAACTAAAAATATAAAAAGTCTTAGTTTCATAATTAGAAGATATTTAATATTTTGATAGATAAGTAATAAAAATACTAATATATTACTTTTTAAAGCATACACATAACTGTGATTTGATATTGAATTCAAAAAAGAATCAAAGAATATATGTACATATATGCATATATGCACATATGTATGTACCTATATATTTCATTTGAGTAAAGAGTAAAACACAGATATAAAGCAGAAAACAGTTACTTATGTCAATTTTTTCAAATTAGGCAAGTCACTGTCTTCAATGTAATATTCAAATAGGCATTATTGCACTCTTAATTTAGGATCTATTGCACAAAGCAATTTTTATTAGGGCCCATTAAGTTTATTTTGTGGTGTGCCTATCGATTTGACCTAAACTGCTTAGCTATAGTAAACTTTTTCATCCTGCTAGCCTCAAGGGAATACTGGGTATGACTCATGAAATGGAGTTTGAGATATCAAAGTTTTATTGGCGGTTTCTAAAGTAAACTTTAGTTTAGATTTAGATTCAGGCCTTAGCAACCAGTTTATTTTTTATCATGACTGAAAAAGTAAGTTGGTAATTTAGTGCTCTTTAACACTTGCTAAAACATTTCTTCATATTACATTTTTGTAAAGCAAAAAGCCATTATTGATACCTTGATATTTGTTCATAAATTGTTCTACTTACATAGAAAAGTATGCAAAATCAAAAAGATATCTAGATAAATCCAATATCATTTTAAAAAGAAAAATTGATTTAAAAACCACCTTCAAATTAAAGTGATGTTGGATTCATTAAATTTCTGTTAAGGCTTCATAAAACCTTTCTTTTTTTTCCTAGAAATTAGAAAGACATGCCAATTAAAATAAAGTTTGAAGCTGAGTGTATCTCAGGATGGCTAACATGATTGGTATGTGTTGTGGGTGGGGTTGAATTGTGTCCTCCCCAAAGATATGTACCTGTGAATGTGACCTTATTTGGAAATATAGTCTTTACAATGAATCAAGTTAAAATGAGATCATACTGAATTAGTCTGAGCCTTAAGTCCAATGACTGATGTACTTTAAAAGAAGAAAGGAATTTGGTATCAGACAGACAGATAGGCATACACACACACACACACAGAAAGGGTCATGTGATAATGATGGGAGCAGAGAATGGAATGATGAGGCAACAAAAGGAGGAACTCCAAGGATTGTTGCACCCACCAGAAGCTAGGAAGAGGCAAGGAAGGATTCTCCCTAAGAACCTACAGAGGGAGTGTGGCCCTGCTGACAACTTTCTATTGAACTGCTTGCCTGTAGAACTGTGAGGGAATACACTTCTATTGTTTTAAGCCACCCAGTTTGTGATACTTTGTTACAACAGCCCTAGAAAAACCAATATAGTATACAAAGTTTTCACAGATGACGGTATCTTTCTGTTTCACAAGTATAGAAGGCCAATGACATGTATTCTGTTAAAATAAACAAGCAATATATACATAATTACAAACAAAGCATAAACTAGGCCATCCATAGAAACTTGCCAGAGTAACTAAACTAAAGAGTTCTGAACATTCCAGCACAAAACATTTGTAGTATATTCAGCTGCAATTTAAGTCTAGTTCAGGAATCTTAAGGAGCATAAAGTTCCTTTTAAAGCTTATTCTTTAAAAGATGTTAAACAGAGATGAACTAACATTATAGTGTCTATTGTATGCCAGACCCAGCAAAAGACATTTTATTTTTAGGATGTAATCTAATCCTTATGTATTAGTCAGTTTCCACACTGCTATGAAGAACTACGTGAGACTGAGTAATTTACAAAGGAAAGAGGTTTAATTGACTCACAGTTCTCTTTGCTGGGGAGGCCTCAGGAAACTTGCAATCATGGCAGAAGGCATCTCTCCACAGGGAGGCAGGAGAGAGTGGGTGCAAGCAGGGGAAATGCTAGATGCATATAATGCCATCAAATCTCATGAGAAGTCACTCACTGTCACAAGAACAGCATTGGGGAAACCACCCTCATTATTCAATCACGTCCCACCAGGTTTCTCCTATGAGACATGGGGATTATGGGAGCTATAATTCAAAATGAGATTTGGGTAGGGACACAGCCAAACCATATCATTCTGTCCCTGGCTCCTCCCAAATCTCATGTGCTCACATTTCAAAACACAATAATGTCTTTCCAACAGCCCCCCAAAGTTTTAACTCATTCCAGCATTAATCCAAAAGTCCAAGTCCTAAGTCTCATCTGATACAAGTCAAGTTCCTTCTGCCTGTGAGCCTTAAAATCAAAAGCAAGTTAGCTATTTCCTAGATACAATGACAGTAGTGGCATTCAGTAAATATACACATTCCAAATGGGAGAAATTGGCCGGAACGAAGGGGCTACAGGCCCCATGCAAGTCAGAAATCCAATAAGGTAGTTATTAAAGCTCAAAGTTTTAAAATGATCTCCTTTGACATGGTATCTCACATTGATGCAAGAAGTGGGCTCCCAGAGCCTTGGGCAGCTCCACCTTTGTGGATTTGCAGAGTACAGGCACCTCAGCTGTTTTCACAGGCTGATGCTGAGTGTCTGTGGTTTTTCCAGGCACACAGTGCAAGCTGTCAGTGGATCTATCATTCTGGGGTCTGGAGGATAGTAACCCTCTTTTCACATCTCCACTAGGCAGGCAGTGACCCAGCAGAGAGTCTGTAAGGAGCTCCAACCCTGCATTTCCTTTCTGTACTGCCCTAGCAAGGGTTCTCCGTTAGGGCTCTACTTCCACAGCAAACTTCTGCTTGGACATCCAGGCATTTCCATACATCCTCTGAAATATAGGTGGAGGTTTCCAAATCTCAATTTTTGACTTCTGTACACCCACAGGCTCAACAACACATGGAAGCCACCAAACGTGGGGTTTGCACCCTCTGAACCAATGACCTGGGCTATAGCTTGGCCCCTTTTAGCCACAGCTGGAGCTAAGGCAGCTGGGACAGAGGGCACCATGTCCTGAGGCTGCACAGAGCAGGAGGGCCCTGGGCTGAGCCCAAGAAACCATTTTTCCCTCCAAAGCCTCCAGGCCTGTGATTGGAGGGGCTGCCATGAAGGTCTCTGACATGCCCTGGAGACATTTTCCCCATTATCTTGGTGATTAATGTTTGACTCCTAGTTACTTCTGCAAATTTCTGCAGCAGCTTGAATTTCACCCCAGAAAATGTTTTTTTCTTTTCTGTTGCAACCTCAGCCTGCAAATTTTCCAAACTTTTATGCTCTTGAACACTTTGTTGCTTAGAAATTTCTTCCACCAGCTCTCTCAACTTCAAAGTTTCACCTATCTCTAGGGCAGGGGCAAAATGCCACCAGTCTCTTTGCTAAAGCATAGCAAAAGTGACCTTTGCTCTAGTTCCCAAGAAGTTTCTCATCTCCATCGGAGATCAACGCAGCCTGGACTTCATTGTCCATATAATATCATCATTTTTGTCTATACCACTCAACAAGTCAGCAGGAAGTTTCAAACTTTCCCACATTTTATTGTCTTCTTCAGAACCCTCCAAACTGTTCCAACCTCTGCCTGTTACCCAGTTCCAAAGTCATTTCCACATTTTCAAGTGTCTTTATAGCAGCACCCCACTAACTCAGTAACAATTTACTGTATTTGTTCATTCTCACATAGCTATCAAGATATACCCAAAACTGGATAATTTATAAAGGAATGAGGTTTAATTGACTCACAGTTCCACATGCTTGGGGAGCCCTCAGGAAACTTACAATCTTGGCACAAGTCACCTCTTCAAAGAGTGACAGGAGGGAGTGAATGCAAGCAGGGAAAATGCCAGGCGTTTACAAAACTATCAGATCTCATTAGAACTCACTGTCATGAGAACAGTATAGGGGAACCACCCCCATGATCTGATCACTTCCCACCAGCTCTCTCCCATGACACATGGGGATTATGGGAACTGCAGTTCAGGATGACATTTGGATGGGGGTACAGCCAACCATATCACCTTACAATAACTCTGATATTGAAACGGTAGCATCTTCATTTTCCAAATAAGGATATTATAGATTCCTAAATTATAAAATAAATTCCCTATGATCACACTGTGGTAAGTAGTAGGGGTAAAATTTGAACCTAAGTCTAAGGCACATCTATGTTTTGTGGGACCTAAGCTTGCACAATAGTTAAGAGGAGAGCAAAAGACAAGAGAAAATGAAATGAATTGCCTTGGGCTAGCAAGAAACCCTCAAGCTTAAGCTTCAACTGATTAGCTCCTGTCTGGGTATCCCTTCCCAGCATTTTTTTCCCCCAGGCATTAGACAAGTAATACAAGTTAGTTATAGAAAAATAGTAAAATACACTCATTACTTTTATTTTATTAATTAATTTATTTTTAGACAGAGTCTCCCTCTGTTTCCCAGGCTGGAGTGCAGTGACACAATCTTGGCTCACTGAAACCTCCACCTTCTGGGTTCAAGCAATTCTCATGCTCCAGCCTCCTGAATAGCTGGGACTGGCTAATTTTTGTATTTTTAGTAGAGACTGGATTTTACCATGTTGGCCAGGCTAGACTCAAACTCCCGACCTTAGGTGATCCACCCGCCTTGGCTTCCCAAAGTGCTGGGATTACAGGCATGAGCCACTACACCCAACCTACACTCATTAGTTTTTAAATGACTCAACATTCTACCACTCAGTTAATTGTTGTTAAGAACAGATTTTATACATCCTTCCAGAGATCTTGCTATACGTAAGCATTTATAACTTGTTTCTTTTTCACTTAATATATTATTGATATTTAAAATATAAGCCACATTACAACAGTCTCCTGTTTATAACTGTGTAGTGGTTTCTATATCAATTTTTGTTAGTTTTGTTTGTATCAAAATAATATATGTTCTTAATTTAAAAATAAAATACTGCTGTTAACCTTATAGTTAATAACAGGAACCCCTGTCACTCTATCAACCAATCTCATACCCTAGAAGCAATCTTTTTAATCTCTAGCTACTTTTCCTTGCATTTCCTGTAAAGTTTAAATAAGATATTTATCTAATATTCTTTAAGATATTATCTATTGACCTTCTAATATGTAATATATGAATATAGTATTTTCACATTTCCCTTTATTTTTTGTTCTTTCATTTTTCTAAACTTTTTGGTTATGTTAATATTCAGAAATTACCTTATCACATGTTAATGTAATTCATTGAAGAATCAAGAGATACATATTTTCTTTCTTGTGTAACATCTTTTCTTCTGGAATTAACAATGTTTTTATTAGTTATCAATTATTCCCTAATTACCAATTCTTTCAAATGCTCAGACAATACTCTGAACCCCTCTGAACGCTACATTCTGCATGGCCACCCATTAAATAATCTTTCCACTCCTGTTTGTTGCTGTTGTTTTCAATAAAGATATTCCTGCTGGACTTCCAAGTATACTACTGTTTTCTAGGCCTACAACTCAGCTACTGACCTGAGATCTCCCTGGGCTCTTTTATGATGATTCCAGTTTTCTTTGCCCTCACATTTAATGTCCAAGTTGTTCTCTTTATTCACTCCCTCATTTTGGTGGACATATCCTGATAGCAGTTTCCAAAGAATATGTATCTGGAAGACAAATCCTTTGAGAACCTTGAGTGCCTGAAATGTCTTTATTCTACCTTCATATGTGTTTAATAATGTCTAGCTCTAGATTTCTAGCTCAGAAATAATTTTCCAACAGGATTTTGAAAGCATTACTCTATGGTCTTTAAGGTTCTGGTATTGATGAGGAGTCCAAGGCCATGCTGATTCCCAATCCTATCTATGTAACCAGCTTTTATTCCCAGCTCCCCAGATTTTAGGGTTATTGTTTTCCCCATAGTTTCCAAAATTCCTAATGAATGATGTGCCTGGTGTCATTTTCCGTTCATTGGTCATAAATTCAATGATCTCTTTTCATTTAGAGACTCACATGACTATAATATATGATAATTCTAAGAATTTTCTTGTATTATTTCTTAGAGAAGCCTGTCTTCATTTTTTCTTTCTGAAACTCTTTTATTGAAATATTTTACATTTAAATAAAATATCAATATTAATATTTAATCATATATCTTATTATGCTATATTTATCACCTCATTATTATTATCGTTAAATAAATTGACTCCAATTTTGGTATTTGTTTTTAGCCACTATATGGTGTCATATATTTCACAGAAATTAAGGCATACTTTTCCTTTAACTATCTTGTATTTTTTAAAATTTCTTTTCCAAATTTCCAAGTTAGCAAATTTGATTTGTGATGAATATGAAGGAACAAGTTAAACACAGGTTAACAGGGAGAATGAGTAATGTTTGTCTACTTACATAAATATTACAGCAAAACAAACTTATGATGTCCTAAGCTCTTTCAACATTGAGGAGCTGCTGTGTTCTGACAAATTGAATTAGTCATTTATCATGCTACATCATGGTGTGGAAGAATTCCATGAACATGTGCATTATTCACCTATGGAATACCAAACAGCCAGTCTTTTGTGTTCATGATTGGCATTCAGCTTTATTTTTTAATAGGAGAAAAATAATTCTTTTTTTGAAGATGTTTTTCTCTATTATGATATGTCAAACTAGCACCAAAACAATGATTTTTTTTTTTGCTTTTGAAAGAATAATATTGGTGAGCACTTCCAGAATATTCTAGATAACATGCAAACTCTTACGTTTTTTAAAAAATGATTTATCTTTCCAAAAATTGCTGCCAATTTCTTTAAACAAATCTACTCATTCTGGTCTTTGTTCCAATTTCTCAAATGGCACCAATGACTTGATGATTATTAATCCAATATTAATTCTTATCTCACTCAAGCTCCCTTGATACTGTTAACTATTCATTAGCTACTCAGTGAAGGAAATGAATAATTTTCTGGAATCACTCATTACTTCATCCTTGTCCTTTGCTTTTGACCCTAAGTCTAGTTGCTCAAGTTTATATGTATTCATAATTTAAATTGCCATTTGAATGCTAAAACTACAAAATTCAAAATGACCTATATCATTTTTCATTGCATTAGGCTTTGGTGTCCTAAACAATTGATATGCTATACAGTTGCCTTTTTATGTGCTAGTTCAGCTGTGTATGGAAGCTAATTTGTAGGGACAAGGGAAACCACTGAAATGCTTTCCATTCCCACATTCCCTTTAAGTTAACCTTTCATGCAATGTTATCGTCTGACCAGGACAATTCACATGGTTCCATTTAGTCTCAGATCTCCTATATTGTTCAGTTTTAGCCATTGAGCTTTGATTTTGGCTTTAAATCTGCTTGTTTTTTTACCCAATCTTATTGTAAATTTATGGTAAGCAGAGATTAAATTCTCTACCATTATATCCCTAAGAGTGTCCTTCACTGGGCAAGGGTAGGTACTCATTAAATACTCATTGAAAGCTTTGTAATCACATTGGTGGGATTTCCCCCATATTTTGGATTTAACTCAAACATCGTTTAATACATATCGTTTTTTAGTAAAAAAAAAAAATTACAAACTAAGACTTTCTAATCGGGTTACTGGCCTTTAATTATGTTAACTGCCACTATTAAGTTGTGTTACTGATCCAAAGAAAATACTGACTGTTGGTTATTTTCTGGCTTGTGATTGATGAAACGTTATTGAGTAACATTAGGTCATATTCTTTGTCAGAATGTGACTTGGAATTTGGCAGCTACACCGTCAATTAGCAATATTGCTGATAACCTGTATTTTATATAGCAAGTAATTTGTTTTTCCATAGTAGCTGGGAGAAGGAGAGAAGAAAATGATAGTTACTCATTGCCACAAGTAATCTGTAGTAAAAATAATACATTTAAAATATTCTTTAATGCTTTTTAAAAATCTCTTAAAATCTCTATGTGGTTTTATGTGTATGCACACATGGGCATGAGTATCTTGGTAGGATTTCTGATCCAACATTAAGTATTTATTTACTTTATTGCCCATTTTTAATCTAGCTATTTGATGCTTCATTTCTTACCTAAATTTTTGAATCAGAGTCTAATATCCATGTTGCCATACCAAGGTTCCAGGAACTTTTACACTGCCAAGCCAAAGAGTTGCTAACTTTGCCTAGTTTTGTTTCCCTTTTATGAAATGCATTTTACTGAAGCAAACTCAGATTTCAGTGCTTTTACTTCACATTTTAAAGAAAGTGAAAAAGTATTTAATGTCTGGTAGGTGCTCTTCATAATTTAAAAAAAAGGCCCTAAATAACTTAGACCAAAATAATATATAGCTTGTTAGGTACCAATCTGATTTTAATTCTTCAGCCTTTTCTGTTTTCAAGTCCAGTTTTCAACTATTAATCCACCACTAACACAGACATTACAATCTTTCTGTTACACAGTTCTAGAAATACAATCGATATTGACATTCTTAGGCACACATTAAATAATAACTTTTATGACTATGAACTAGTGCAAAGCCATACTCTTTAATGTTGAGTGAGTAATATTACATTGTAATCAAGTAACCAAAAAATTTGGGAGGGAAAAACTATTTTTCAGTGTTATAAGTAACATAATTAACATGTAATCAATGATAAGAGTTGCCCAGTTTTGAATTAGACTATCAAAATCATGTACATTCATGGCATTAATGTAGTTAACCTTCCCCATGTAAATAAAAATATTATAGATTTCCACTTATTCAACCCAGTTTTATTTTCACCCAGACTAGCAGTTGGTGTTCTAAAGAGTATAAATAATACATCCCATGCCTCAAAAAGTGAACATATATATAAAAGTAGACAAGAAATTATGACACAATTGATAAAGAAATAAATGATTAATTGTTTCAAGTCAGATTTACAAATCTAAGATGCTGCTATAATTCATTTATAAATTAACATATTTTATAAAGTCAAGAATTATTAATTTCCATGAACCTATACATCTTTTTTTCATGAACCTATACTTCTTAGTGTATACTAGCCAATTAATAGCCATTGACCACCTATTCTGAGACTCTCCTTTATCAGCATCCATCTCCTGACATACCTGCAGACCTATGTGTATTTTTATTCATAATCAGACATATATTCAATGCATGGTGAAGCATATTCAGGTGTATATGAATTTATGGACTATAAATGCAGTTGTTGCATTTTAATGTAATTTTCTTAAAAGTAAATTTTTCTGAACTACATCTGTGTTCAATTTCCAAATTATAGTTGTTCTAAACAGTTATTTTAGAGTGACAGTAATAAAATGCATCTAATCTATAATATTTAAGAATGATGTGGGCACTTTTTCTGTATTTCTTTCCAAATGGGCCTTTTAGACAAATACACCTATGTCTGGCTTAATAATTTTAATTTTTTCAAGAAAACTCTTCTGCAGGTTGAAAATTGTTAAACAACAACAATAACAAAAAACTCCGTGTATTCTAATGGGAAAAATTATTAAATATCCCCTTATTCCACCCAAAGATAGCCAGTTTTCATAGATAGAAAAATGTTTCAATTGAATGAGGACAAGTTTATATATTTTAAAAGACTTGAAAGTAAATACATAAATTTCGCACGTAACAGTAAGGTAATGAAGGTTTATTACATACATCAAATAATATTTGATGGTGGGTTAAGGTTGGTAGAGTTAGTGAAGGAGGATGCAAAGTAATTAGTCTTTAGAAGATAATAGAAACTCAAGGAATGAAAATTGATCTTTGGATTTATCAACATGAAGGTCATTGATGGCCTTGAAAAGAAGAATTCTTATAAAGATTAATAAAACGTTATCATCTCTTATTTATTTTTTCCAGACAGGTTCTGGCTCTGCCATCCAGGTTGGAGTACATGGTGCAATCACAGTTCACTGTAGCCTCAACCTCCAGGGTTGGCTTCCCACCTCAGTCTCCCGAGTATCTGCTGCTACAGGCATGCACCACCACACCTAGCTAATTTTTTGTATTTATTTACTTACTTACTTACTTATTGTAGAGAGGGAATTTCACCATGCTGCCAAGATTGGTCTCAAACCCTTGGGTTTAAGCTATCTGCTCACCTTGGCCTTCCAGAGTGGTAGGATTACAGGTGTGAGCCACCATGCTTGGCTTCTTTCTAATATTTTATTCAAATGTGGTAGGTTTTAATTGTTCTTCTGGAGTATATTAGCCTAGTTATTTTAAAAAGAATAAACAAGATCTCTATATAAAATAATCAGATATTCCTTTTTTGTTGTTTCAGCACCAATATTATTTAAAAAATCCCCTCCTTCCTTCGACTATTGTGCATCTCCTGTGTACCATGTTCACTTTTTAATATACAAAGTTAAATGAGGTACATCATATCTGATCTCTTAAAAGCTTTATAACAGAATGAGATAATTTATGGTGAAGAGTTAGTAAAGAGTAAGACAGACTCAGTTAAAATCCCAGCCTGAGTCCTCTTCAGGAGTCCATATTATATTGCTAATAAATGAGTGTAAAATACTGTAGCTAATGTGATCTGACAGTAAATGTTCTCATCTAGTGTAAGTGAGAAAAATATCTTAATGTATCAAGCACAGGACCAACACCTAATAAGTGAAGGATACTATATATTCCCCAAACCCTGAAATTACCAGCCATGAAACACTCATTTCATTCATAAGAAATATTTAAAAATAATAACATTCCTTTAAAAAATCTTATTCAGAATTTTAAAAAATTAACATTAGCATATTGACAACCAAGTTGTGGAAACATTTAACTAAAATTAAATCATAAATTCACTGAAGTGTTCTAGTTCTTTATTATAATGTATATTTTACACTTTTTTGGTATTGACATTGAAATGGTGTTTTTAAAAAATTTTTATTTTTAAGTTCTGGGGTACATGTACAGGATGTGCAGGTTTTGTTACATAGATAAATGTGTGCCATAGTAGTTTGCTGCCCCTGCCAAACCATCACCTCGATATTAAACCCAGCTTGCATTAGCTATTTTTTCTGATGCTCTCTCTCCCTTCACCCCACCCTCAACAGGCCCCAATGTGTGTTGTTTTCTTCCCTTTGTCCATGTGTTCTCATTGTTCAGTTCCCACTTAGGAGTGAAAACACGTGGTGTTTGGTTTTCTGTTCTTTTGTTAGTTTGCAGAGGATAATGGTTCCCAGCTCCATTCATGTCCCTGCAAAGAACATAATCTTGTTTCTTTTTATGGCTGCATAGTATTCCATGGTATATATGTACCGCATTTAATTTATCCAGTCTATTGTTGATAAGCATTTGGGTTGAGTCCCTGTCTTTGATATTGTGAATAGTGCTGCAACGAACATACGGGTGGATGCATCTTTGTAATAGAATGATTTGTATTCTTTTGAGTATATACTCAGTGATTGGATTGCTGCATCAAATGGTATTTCTGGTTCTAGATCTTTAAGGAATCACCACACCATCATCCACAATGGTTGAACTAATTTACATTCCCAATAATCTAAAACATTCCTATTTCTCCACAACCTCACCAGTATCTTTTGACTTTTTTTAAATTGCCATTCTGACTGGCATGAGATGGTATCTCATTGTGGTTTTGATTTGCATTTCTTTAATGATCAGTGATGTTGAGCTTTTTTTTATGTTTGTTGTCTACATGAATGTCTTTTTTGAGAAGTGTCTGTTCATATCCTTTGTCCACTTTTTAATGGGGTCATTTTTTATTGTAAATTTGTTTAAGTTCCTTGTAGATTCTGCATATTAGACCTTTGTCAGATGGATAGGTTGCAAAAATTTTCTCCCGTGTTGTAGGTTGCCTATTTGCTCTGATGATCCTTATTTTGTTGTGCAGAAGCTCTTTAATTAGATCCAATTTGTCAATTTTTGCTTTTGTTGCAATTGTTTTTGGTGACTTTATCATTGCCCGTGCCTATGTCCTGTATGGTATTGCCTAGATTCTCTTCTAGGGTTTTTAAAGTTTTGGGTTTTACATTTAAGTCGTTAATTCATCTTGAGTTAATTTTTGTCTCAGGTGTGAGGAAGGGTCCAGTTTCAACATTCTGCAAATGGCTAGCCAGTTTACTCAGCACTGTTTATTAACTAGGGAATCCTTTCCCCATTGCTTGTTTTTGTCAGGTCTGTTGAAGATCAGATGCTTGTAGATGTGCAGTCCTACTTCTGAGTTCTCTACTCTGTTCCATTTGCCTATGTGTCTGTTTTTGTACCAGTACTATGCTGTTTTGGTTATTGTAGACTTGTAGTATAGTTTGAAGTCAGGCAGTGTGATGCCTCCAGCTTTGTTCTTTTTGCTTAGGATTATCTTGGCTATACAACCTCATTTTGGGTTCCATATGAAATTTAAAGTAGTTTTTTCTAATTCTGTGAAGAAAGTCAATGGTAGCTTGATGGAGATAGCATTGAATCTATAAATTACTTTGGGCTACATGGCCACTTATATGATATTGATGCTTACTATCTATAAGTGTCAAATGTTTTTCCATTTCTTTGTGTTCTCTGATTTCCTTGAGTAGTGGGTTGTAGTTCCTTGAAGAGGTCCTTCGCTTCCCTTGTTAGCTGTATTCCTGGGTGTTTTATTCTCTTTGTAGCATTTGTGAATGGAAGTTCAGTCATGATTTGGCTCTCTGCTTGCCTGTTTTTGGTGTATAGGAGTGCTCATGACTCTTGCACATTAATTTTGTATCCTAAGACTTTGCTGAAGTTGCTTATCAGCTTGAGAAGCTTTTGGGCTGAGATGATGGAGTTTTCTAGATACGGGATAACGATGTCTGCAAACAAAGACAATTTGAAAACCCTTTATTTCTTACTCTTGTCT
>CAUYLG010073426.1:0-24693 GCA_963573385.1 Cacajao melanocephalus
TCTTCCTGGTTTAGGCTTGGGAGGATGCAAGTGTCCAGGAATTTATCCATTTCTTCCAGGTTTACTAGTTTATGTGCATAGAGTTGTTTGTAATAATCTCTGATGATGGTTTGTATTTCTGTGGAATCTGTGGTGATATCGCTTTTATCATTTTTAATTGCATCTTTTTGATTATTCTCTCTTATCTTTTTTATTAATCTGGCTAGTGGTGTATTTTGTTGATCTCTTTGAAAAACCAGCTCCTGGATTTATTGATTTTTTTGAAGGGTTTTTTGTGTCTCTATCTCCTTCAGTTCTGCTCTGGTCTTAGTTATTTCTTGTCTTCTGCTACGTTTAGAGTTTTTTGATCTTGCTCCTCTAAGTCTTTCAATTTTGATGATAGGGTGTCAATTTTAGATCTTTCCTTGCTTCTCATATGGGCATTTATTGCTCTATATTTTCCTCTAGACACTGCTTTGACTGTGTCCCAGAGGTTCTCGTACGTTGTATCTTTGTCCTTGTCGGTTTTGAAGAACATCTTTATTTCTGCCTTCATTTCATCATTTATCCAATCAACATTCAAGAGTCAGTTGTTCAGTTTCCATGAAGCTGTGTGGTTCTGAGTTAGTTTCTGAATTCTGAGTTCTAACTTGATTGCGCTATGGTCTGAGAGAGTGTTTGTTATGATTTCCATTCTTTTGCTTTTGCTGAGAGGTGATTTACTTCCAATTATGTGGTCAATTTTAGAGTAGGTGTGATGTGGTGCTGATAAGAATGTATATTCTGTAGATTTGTGGTGGAGAGTTCCGTAAATGTCTATTAGGCTTGCTTGGTCCAGGTCTGAATTCCAGTCCTGGATATCCTTGTTAATTTTCTGTCTCGTTGATTTGTCTAATTTTGACAATGGGGTGTTAAAGTCTCCCACTATTATTGTGTGGGAGTCTAAGTCTCCTTGTAAGTCATTAAGAACTTGCTTTATGTATCTGGGTGCTCCTGTATTGGGTGTGTATAGATTTAGGATTGTTAGCTCTTCTTGTTGCATTTATCCTTTTACCATTATGTAATGTCCTACTTTGTCTCTTTTGATCTTTGTTGGTTTGAAATCTATTTTAACAGGGATGAGAATTGCAACTCCTGCTTTTTTTTTGCTCTCCATTTGCTTGGTAAATCTTCCTCCATCCGTTTATTTTGAGCCTTTGTGTATCCGTGCATGTGAGATGCATTTCCTGCATACAGCAGACCAATGGGTTTTGGCTTTTTATCCAATTTGCCAGGCTGTATCATTTGATTGGGGCATTTAGCCCATTTACATTTAGGGTTAATATTGTTATGTGTGAATTTGATCCTGCCATTTTGATGCTAGATGGCTATTTTGCCCGTTAGTTGATGCAGTTTCTTCATTGTGTCAATGCTGTTTACCATTTGGTATGTTTTTGGAGAGGCTGGTACTGGTTGTTTCTTTCTATGTTTAGTGCCTCTTTCAGGAGATCTTGTAAAGCAGGCCTGGTGGTGATGAAGTCTCTGAGTACTTGCTTGCTTATAAAGGATTTTATTTTTCCTTCACTGTTGAAGCTTATTTTGGCTGGTTATGAAATCCTGGGTTGAAAGTTCTTTTCTTTAAGGTTGTTGAATATTGGCCCCCACTCTCTTCTGGCTTTTAGGGTTTCTGCTGAGAGATCTGTTGTGAGTCTGATGGGCTTCCCTTTCTGGGTAAGCCAACCTTTCTCTCTTGCTGCCTTTAGTATTTTCTCCTTAATTTCAACCCTGGTGAATCTGATGATTATGAGCCTTGGGGTTGCTCTTCTTGAGGAATATCTTTGTGGTGTTCTCTGTATTTTCTGGACTTGAATATTGGCCTGCCTTGCTAGGTTGGGGAAGTTTTTCTGGATAATATCCTGAAGTGTATTTTTCAGCTTGGATTCATTCTCTCCATCACAATCAGGCACACGTATCAAACATAGATTAGGTCTTTTCACATAGTCCCATATTTTGTGAAGACTTTGTTCATTCCTTTTTACCCTTTTTTCCTCTAATCTAGCCTTCTTGTTTTATTTCATTGAGTTGATCTTCGACCTCTGATATCCTTTCTTCTGCTTGGTCAATTCGGCTGTTGAAACTTGTGCATGCTTCGCGAAGTTCTCGTGTTGTGTTTTTCAGCCCCATCAATGCACTTATATTCCTCTTTAAGTTGTTTATTCTCGTTAGCATTTTGCCAATTATTTTTTCAAGGTTCTTGGTTTCTTTACATTCAGTTAGAACATGTTCTTTTAGCTCAGAGAAGTTTCTTATTACCCACCTTCTGAAGCCTGATTCTGTCAATTCATCACACTCATTCTGCATCCAGCCTTGTTCCCATTTTGGTAACGAGTTGTGATCCCTTGTAGGAGGAGAGGCATTCTGGTTTCCGGTGTTTTCATCCTTTTTACACTGGTTTCTTCCCATCTTTCTGGATTTATCCACCTGTCGTCTTTGTAGTTGTTGACTTTTAGATTGGGTCTCTGAGTGAATGTCCAGTTTGTTGATCATGAAGTTATTTCTTTCTGTTTTTTAGTTTTCCTTCTAACATTCAGGCCCCTCTGCTGTAGGACTGTTTAGGTCCATTCCGGGCCCTGCTTGACTGGGGATCACCTGCAGCTGCTGCAGAGCAGTAAGGGTTGCTGCTAGTTTCTTCTTCTGCTATTTTTGTCCCAGAGGGATACTCGCCAGATGTCAGTCTGAGCTCTACTTTATGTGGTGACTCTTTTAGTATACAGGGGTCAGGGAGCTGCTTGAGGAGACAGTCTGTCCTTTATAGGAGCTCACGTGCTGAGCTGTGAGATCTATTGTTCATTCAGAGCTGCTGGGCAGGTACATTTAAGTCTGCTGCAGCAGAACTCATAAACCCCCCTTTTTTCCCCCAGGTGCTCTGTCCTGTGGACTTATGGCTTTATTTATGAGTTTCTGTTGTGCTGCTGCGTTTTTTCAGGGCTGCCCTGCCCAGGACGGAGGCAGCCTAGTCACTGTCTGCCTGCAGAGGCTTTGCTGAGCAGCTGTGGGCTCCACACAGCTGCAGTGTGAACTTCCCTGCAGTGCTGCTTATACAAGTATCGTTAGAACTGCCTCGGCAATGACGTCCCACATCTATAATGGCGGACTCTCTCTGTAAAGGTGACTGCCTCAGCAATAGTGGGCTGCCTCAGCAATGGTGAACTACCTCCATAGTTGGGGACTGCTTTGGCAATGGCAGACGCCCCTCCTCCACAGAGCTGGACCATCCTGGGTTCAGCTGCACTTTCTGTGAATCTCTCAATCCAGAGCATTTCAGATTGCTGTTTTTTTGTGGAAGTGGGACCAGCTGAGCCTGATTACCTGGCTCCTTGCCTCAGAGCCCTTTTTTTTGAGTTAAACGGGTGACTCTGTGTCCCAGGTATTCCAGTGCCTGTTGAAAGGGCGCCGGGATCTGTGTGATTTCCTGCACAGTGGCCCACTGCACCAGCTGAAACAGCTGCGCAGAGATTCATGGTGCTTTTTTGCCTGGGAATCTCCTGGCCTGGCTCCTTGTTTCAGTTCCCCCCTTGTTTTTTATCAGTTGAATGGGTGACTCTTTATCCCAGGAGCTCCAGTCACCAGCTAAAAGGACACTCGGACCCATGTATTTTGTGCAGAGGACCACCGCTCTGGCCAAAACAGCCTCACCGGCCAAAACAACCGTGCCAGTGAAAACAGCCACGCTGACAACCCATGGGGCTCCTCCACCTTTGAATCTCCTGGTCTGTGGGCAATAAAAATCTGCCTGGAAATGCAGCGTCCACTCACCCTCTGCGCTTTCGCTGGGAGCCGCAGTCCTGAGCTGCTCCTAATTGGCCATGTTGGATCTGTCGCACCACATTTTCTTTATCTATTTGTATGTTGATAGACACTTAGGTTGCTTCCAAATTTTGGCTATTATGAATAATGTACTGATTTCCCTTCTTTTGTATATATACCTAGTAGTAGGATTGCTGGATTGCATGGTAGCTCTACTTCTGCTTTTATGAAGAACCTCCAAACTTTCTCCATGCTGTTTGTACTAATTTACATTTCCACCAACAGTTTGCAAGGATCCCCTTTCTCCACATACTCACCAGCATTTGTTATTGCCTGTATTTTGAGAAAAAAAAGGCCATTTTAACTGGAGTGATATATTTCATTTTAGTTTTCATGTGTATTTATTTGATGATCAATGATACTGAGCACCTTTCTTTCCTTTCTGCCTACCTTCCTTCCTTCCTTCCTTCCTTCCTCTTTCTTTCTTTCCTTCCTTCCTTCCTTCCTTCCTTTTTCTTTCTTTCTTTCTTTCTTTCTTTCTTTCTTTCTTTCTTTCTTTCTTTCTTTCTTTCTTTCTTTCCTTCCTTCTTTCTTTCTTTCTGTTTTCTACAAGATCTCACTCTGTCTCCCAGACTGGAGTACAGTGGCCTGATCATGGCTCCCTGCAGCCTCAACCAATCCTCCTGCCTCAGCCTCCAGATTAGCTGGAACCACAAGCATGCACCACCATACCTGGCTATTTATTTATTTATTTATTGTGGAGGTAGAGTCTTCCTATGTTACTCAGGCTGGTCTCAGACTCCTGGGCTCAAATGATCCTTCTGTCTCAGTCTCTTACCATGCTAGATTTATAGGTGTCAGCCACTGCACCCTACCTTCAGCATGTTTTCATATACCTGCTTTGCCATTTGTATGTCTTTTTTTGAGAAATGTCTATTCAGATATTTTGCCTGTATTTCATTGGATTATTAGATTTCTTCCTGAAGAGTTGTTTGAACTCCATATATATTCTGGTTATTAATTTCTTGTCAGATGAATATCTTGCAAATATTTTCTCTTATTCTGTTGGTTATCTCTTTACTCTGCTGTTTGTTTCCTTAGCTATGGAGAAGCTTTTTAACTTGATGTGATTCTATTTGTCCACTGTTATTTTGGTTCCCTTGTTTGTGGCAATTACTCAATAAATGTTTTCCCACTCCAATGTCTTAGAGAGGTTCCCCAATGTTGTCTTTCAGTAGTCTCATAGTTTGAGGTTTAGATTTAAGTATTTAATCTATTTTGATTTTATATTTGTAATGTTGAGAGATAGGGATTTAGTTTCATTCTTCTGCACATGGATATCCAGTTTTCCCAGCACAATTTATTGAAGTAACTGTCTTTCCCAAATGTATATTTTTGTCACCTTTGTTGAAAGTGGGTTCACTGTAGGTATATAGATTTGTTTCTTGGTTCTCTGTTCTGTTCCATTGGTCTCTGTGTCTGTTTTTATGCCAGTACTATGCTGTTTTGATTATCGTAGCTGTGTAGTATAATTTGAAGTCAGGTAATGTGATTTCTTCAGTTTTTACTTTTTGTTCAGGATAGCTTTCATTATTCTACGTTGTTTGTAGTTCTATAAAACTTTCAGAATTGGTTCTTTCTATTTCTGTGAAGAATGTTGTTGATATTTTGAAAGAGATTGCATTGAATCTTTAGATTGCTTAGAGTAGTATGGACATTTTAACAATATTGATTCTTCCAATTCATAAATGTATCTTTTCATTTTTGTGTGCCCTCTTCATTTTCTTTCTTCAATGATTTATAGTTATCATTATAGACATCTTTCATAACTTTATTAATTCCTGGGTATTTTATTTTATTTGTAGCTATTGTAAATGGGATTGTTTTCTTGATTTATCAGATTGTTAATTCTGTATAGTAAACAATCTATAGAAATGTCACTGACTTTTGTATGTTGATTTTGTATCCTGTATCTACTGAATTTGTTTAACTGTTCTAGTAGGTTTTTTTTTTGGTAGATTTTCAAAATGTAAGTGCATAACATCTGCAAACAAGAATATTTTGACATCTTCCTTTCCAATTTGGATGCCCTTTCTTTCTCTTTTCTGATTGCTCTAGCTAGGACTTCCAGTACAGTGTTGAATAACAGTGGTGACAGTGGGCATCCTTGTCTTGTTCCAGACCTTAGAAAAAAGGCTTTCAGTTTTTCCTCAATTTAGTATGATTCTAGCTCTCAGTCTGTTGTATATGGCTTTTATTATGATGAGGTATTTTCCTTCTATACCAAGGTTTTTGAGAGTTTTTATAATGAAGCATTTTTGAATTTTATCAAATGCTTTTTCAGCACCAGTTGAAAAGATAATATGGTTCTTGTCCTCCATTACTGTTCATATGATATATCACATTGATTATTTTGTGTATATTGAACCATCCTTGCACGCTGGTATAAATATCACTTGGTAATGATTGATCATTTTAATGTGTTGTTGAATTCAGTTTGCTAGTATTTTGTTGAGGTTTTTGTGTTAAACACGGTTGCTGGCATGTATTTTTTGCCAGGGGCAGGGAGAGGTTGTTTTTGTCTGTCTGGTATCAGGTTAACAGTGGCCTCATAGGATGAGATTGAAACTAATGTCTTTTGTTCTATTCTTCAGAATAGTTTGAGTTTGATTGATATTAGTTCTTTAAATATTTGGTAGTACTCAGTAGTGAAGCTATTGGATCCTGGGTTTTTATTTGTTCAGAGATGTTTTATTATGGTGTGAATCTTGTTACTTATTGTTCTGTTCAAATTTTAGATTTATTCATAATTCAATCTTAGTAGGTTGTATGTGTCTAGGAATTTATCTATTTCTTCTTGTTTTCCTTATTTATTGGAATATAGTTGATCATAGTAGCCACTTGAATTTCTGCCATATTGTTTGTAATGTCTCCTTTTTTTAATCTCTGGTTTTATCTATTTGATCTTCTCTCCTTTTTCTTAATGTGGCTAATTATTTGCTAATTTTGTTTATATTTTCAAATAACAAACTTTTAAAGTTTTGTTTCATCTTCTGTTTTGTTTTCCTCATTTCAATTTTATTTATTTCTGCTTTAATGTTTATTATGTCTTTTCTACTACTAAATTTGGGTTTTGTTTAGTCTCGATTTTCTGGTTTCATTGTTTGGTTTTGGTTTCAGAGTAACAATGGCCTCATAGAAGGAGATTGAAAGTAGTCTCTTTTGTTCTATTCTTCAGAATAGTTTCAGTTTTATTTATTTTTTGTTGAAGTTGAGTCTTCCTATGTTAAAGTATGACCACTTCAAGATGAATCATTAGGTTATTTATTTGAAGATTTTTTCTTTTCTCTGTTATAGGAACTTATAGCTATAATTTTTCCTTTTAGTATGACCTTTGCTTTATCCCATAGGTTTTGGTATGTTTGTGTTTCCATTATCAGTTGTTTCAAAAAAATTTTCAATTTCATTCTTAACTTCATCATTGACCCACTCATTTGTCATTTAGGAGCATATTGTTTAATTTCCATGTGTTTATATAGCTTCCAAATTCCTCTTGCTATTGTTTTGTAGTTTTCTTCCATTGTGGTCAGAGAAGATTCTTGATATTATTTCAGTTTTTATGAATGTTGTAAGACTTATTTTGTGACCTAATATATAGTCTTCCCTTGAGAATGATTCTTGTGTTGAGGAGAAGGTGTATTCTGCAGCCATTGTAGAAAAATGCACTGTAAATATCTATTAGTTCCATTTTGTCTATAGTGCAGAGTAGGTGTGATGTTTCTATATTTCTGTGTTGATTTTCTGTCTGGGAGATCTGTCCAATGCTGAAAGTAGGGTGTACAAATCTCTAACTATTTTTGTATTAAGGTCCCTCTCTTTCTTTAACTCTAATAATATTTGCTTTATATATCCATGTGCTCCAGTATTGGGTGCATATGTATATTTATAATTTTTATATCCTCTTTATATCTTTATATCATCTTTATATCATCATATAGTAACCTTTTTTTTTTATCTTATCTTAGTTTTTGCCTTGAAATCTATTTTGTCTGATATAAATATAACTAGTCCTCTTTTTTTTTTTTTTGGTTTCCATTGGCATGGGATATTTTATTTCATCCCTTTATTTTAAGTCTTTATGTGTCATTTACATTCATTGCTATTGTTGATAAATAAGGACTTACTTCTGCCATTTTGTTATTTGTTTTCTGGTTGTTTGGTGGTCATCTCTTTCCTTTTTTCTTTATTTCTATTTTCTTTTTAATCAACACCATTTTCTTTGGTGGTATGATTTAATTTCTTGCTGTTTGTTTCTTATCATTTGTAGGTTTTTTGATTTGAGGTTACTGTGAGGCTTGCAAATACTGTCATACAACCCATTATTTTAAACTGATGAAAACATTCATTGCATAAACAAAAAGGAGAAAAAAGACTAATATCTTTACACTGAAATTTTTTCTCTGCTTTTTAACTTTGTTGTTTCTATTTATGTCTTGTATTGTCTATGTCTTGACATGTTGTAGTTATTATTTTTTATTGGTTCATCTTTTAGTCTTTCTACTTGATAATAGTAGCTTACACACCACAATTACAGTGTTTAAATATTCTATATTTATCTGTGTACATACTACTATCAGTGAGTTTTGTACCTTCAGATGATTTCTTATTGCTCCTTAATGTTTTTATTTCTTTCTGATTGAAGACTTCTTTTTAGCATTTCTTGTAGGACAGGTCCGCTATTTGCAAAATCCCTCAGCTTTTGTTTGTCTTTAAAAGTTGTCTTTAAAATAATTTCAACCTTGAAATTTGAAGTTGCTGCTCCATTATCTTCTATCACAAATGTGATTAATGAGGTTTTTCATGCCACTCTGTTTTTTATATTCCCTTATGGACATATTTTACTTATTATTTATTTCAATATTGTTATTCCCCCATAGCAGCTTTTAAATTTTCAGTTTTATTCCTCTTTCTCTGACATTTATCCAAAATACGTTGGCATCTTTTTAAACCCCTATATACAGATTTAAAGCATTTCTGTCAAAATTATCACATAGCCACTAGATATGTTTCCATTTTATTATTTGCCTTTGTTCATTCTCTGTTTTGAATTCTGTATATACTTCCAGATGGATTTCAAAACTTCTGATTTTGTCCTTCATGTATATAACCGTTTGTTTTACACTATCAGTCTATACATTTGCAACTTATACGGTGGAAACCCTTCATATTCATTTCTAGTTATAACATCTTTTTAAGCTATATCTATTTTTACAATAGAAGACAACATATGACACTTTAAAAATCATGTTTAAAAATTTTTTTAATTTTCTCTAGTTATTTCTTTTTCATGAATTTTACATCCACTCCAAACTTCATTAAACATATTATACTTAATTTAACTTTGTGTTTGTTCTTCTCTCTCAACAATATTAGTTCTTTGGTCTATTAAGTTTGTGGGTAGTTTCTTTTCCTGGGGCCCAAATATCTGGTGACATTTCCTCTCTCTGCTCATCTCAGTGCTTGAGAGTCACTGTTCACGAGACTATAGCTGACAGTTCTGATTAAAGAATCTTCTCTTCAGTGACGGTGGGGAGGAGTAGGAACAGGATGTGCTGTCAGGGAGGGTTTACCAGGCTTAAGTGATCTCTGTTCTCTTTTCATAGTCTGAATATTAGTACACAGGAGTATATTCTATATTCCTCTCAAGAGAACATGGATAAATAAAATTGAAAATGTAGTTTGAAATGACCTGTAGAAATGACTTAACTATTAAAGATGTAGATCTTGTGGATTGAAGAAAACGAATTCCTCCTAACAATTCCTAATCTTTTAATATCTTTACACAAATGAGGCAATAATTTCAAAGATTTTGGAAGCCAGTTCATTATTACTACCTCAAGTGAGTCTTACTGAAGATGTTGCCCTACACTTTCCAAATATCTTGTAGGAGAACTTATGTAGCAAATAAAAGCTACCCCCATCTTAATACATGACTATGTTACTATTATTAACATAGTGGATAAGCTATTCTTACCATGTTGGCACGAATGTGAATTTGAGGAGTTTTTCATGTAGTAAAAAGAGATCAGGATTTTCTGTTATAAAGCTTTTAGATTGCTGTCCCTTGTGTTCTTGTGTCAGTTATACCCTTTTACAATATAACATTAAGGTTGAGAATACATTTTTTAATTTTTATGGGTTACAAAAGTGGCATACTCAGACACTGAAATCATAAACTTTATTATAATTAATAATGTTCATATAATGAAACTAACTTTTAAATTAACATGCATCCATTTCACTAATATGATGCTGTGTGTGCTGGGGTTTGAATGTTTGTCTACCCCCAAAATTCATGGATTGAAACTCTAACCTCAAAGGTGATAGTGTTAGGAGGTGGGGCCTTTACAAGTGGATTAGTTAATGAGGGCTTTTTCCTCATGAATGACATGAGTGCCGTTAGGAAAAAGGCTTGAGGGAAGTTGTTTTCCCCTTCTGTCATGTGAGGGCAGACTGAAGAATGCCTATCTAGATGACAGAAAGCATACCCTCACCAGACACTGAGTCTGCTAGTACCTTGATTTTGGACTTTCTAGTCTCCCGAACCATGCAAATTAAATTTTTCTTAGTTTCAATCCACCTAGATTATGGGTTTTTCATTATAGCATACTAAACTGACTGAAGCAGCAATGATGTACCCATTGTTTTTGTCATTATGAAGACTCCATAGAAAAGTTTGGTAGCTATGTTTGTCCAGTGGTTACTGTATGAGACAGCATGGTTCTAGAGGGAGTAAGCATATGACAAGCAATTTAATAGCTAAGAATATACTATATTCGGTGGTGAAAGAGTCCTATGAACACAAAGTAAAATAGGTAAGGAGTAAACATATGACAAGCAATTTAATAGCTAAGCATATACTATATTCGGTGGTGAAAGAGTCCTATGAACACAAAGTAAAATAGGTAAGGGGACCAATAATTATGAGTGGAGGAATGTGCTATTTTAAATAGTTAAAGTGGATAGAGTAGCAAGCTCTGATCAGGTGACATTTAAGCAGAAACCTGGAATAATGAAACTAATATGCCTAACACAATACACAGCATGTAGTAAGTATCAAATACATTTAGTGCTTATTATTAGCTAAGAAGGATCATGTTATTCACTCTATACTTAAACTGTATTATAATAGACTTATTTTAGAAGGAAATTTTTCTATATTTTTAAACAAACCAAACATACTGTTACTTAAAAATACTAAATTCTGGCCAGGTGCTGTGGATTTATGCCTGTAATCCCAGCACTTTGGGAGGCCAAGATGGGTGGATCACGAGGTCAAGAGATTGAGACCATCCTGGCAAACATGATGAAAACCCGTCTCTAACTAAAAATACCAAAATTAGCTGGGCGTGGTGGTGCACAGCTGTAGTCCCAGCTACCCAGGAGGCCGAAGCAGGAGAATTGCTTGAACCTGGGAGGCGGAAATTGCAGTGAGCCAATATGGCGCCACTGCACTCTAGCCTGGCAACAGAACAAGACTCTATCTCTAAATAAATAAACAAATTCTAGTCATGATTTCATAAAAACAAATAGTTTCCTTGTAGTATCAAGAGAGAAAATAACTAACTACATACTATAACAATAACTCAGCAGAGAACAGAGAACAATTTACTGGTCTCCCAATTTCTCTTAAAATAAAAAACAGTGAAGTTCAATCTCAAAGTTTTCCTGCCCGCAAAGTTGTCAGATATATGACAGGGGAAGTTGTTGCTCAGCAACATAATGAGACTGAGCGCCCATGAGAAGTTCTTACATAATCTCCAAGCGGTACACTGGATAACAATGCTATTGTGATAAGTGGAAAACTTGATTTAACAGACAGCAAGCATTTGTGAAATCATTCTGAATTAAAGGTTGAACACTAGTTTTCTTTTTTTTAAATTATACTTTAAGTTCTGGGGTACATGTGCAGATCATGCAGGATTGTTACATAGGTATACACATGCCATGGTGATTTGCTGCATCCATCCCCCCCTCACCATTAGATATTTCTCCTAACATTATCCCTCCCCAATCCCCCCACTCCCTGCTATCCCTCCCCTACCTCCCCTACCCCACAACAGACCCCAATGTGTGATGTTCCCCTTCCTGTGTCCATGGGTTCTCAATGTTCAACACCCACTTATGAGTGAGAACATGCAGTGTTTCGTTCTCTGTTCTTGTGTCAGTTTGCTGAAAATGATGGTTTCCAGCTTCATTCATGTCCCTGAAAAGGACATGAACTCATCCTTTTTTATGGCTGCATAGTATTCCATGGTGTATATGTGCCACATTTTCTTCATCCAGTTTATCATTGATGGACATTTGGGTTGGATCCAAGTCTTTGCTATTATAAACAGTGCTGCAATGAACATACATGTGCATGTATCTTTATAATACAATGATTTATAATCCTTTGGGTATATACCAAGTAATAGGATTGTTGGGTCAAATGGTATTTCTATTTCTGGATCCTTGAGGAATCACCACACTATCTTCCACAATGATTGAACTAATGTACACTCCCACCAACAGTGTAAAAGTGTTCCTATTTCTCCACATCCTTTCCAGCATCTGTCTCCAGATTTTTTTAATGATTGCCATTCTAACTGGCATGAGATAGTATCTCAATGTGGTTTTGATTTGCATTTCACTGATGACCAGTGATGATGAGCATTTTTTCATATATTTGTTGGCCTCATATATGTCTTCTTTTGAAAAGTGTCTGTTCATATCCATCGCCCACTTTTTGATGGGGCTGTTTTTTTTTCTTGTAATTATGTTTAAGTTCTTTGTGGATTCTAGATATTAGCCCTTTGTCAGATGGGTAGATTGCAAATATTTTTTCCCTTTCTGTTGGTTGCCAATTCACTCTAATTATTGTTTCTTTTGCTGTGCAGAAGCTGTGGAGTTTAATTAGAGCCCGTTTGTCAATTTTAGCTTTTTTTTGTCATTGCTTTTGGTGTTTTATTTTTGAAGACCTTGCCTATGCCTATGCCCTGAATAGTATTGCCTAGGTTTTCTTCCAGGGTTTTTATAGTGTTAGGTCTTATGTTTAAATCTTTAATCCATCTGTGGTTAATTTTTGTATAAGGTGTAAGAAAGGAGTCCAGCTTCTGCTTTCTGCACATGGCCAGCCAGTTTTCTCAACACCATGGGACACATTTAAAGCTGTGTGTAGAGGGAAATTTATAGCACTAAATACACACATGAGAAACAAGGAAAGATCTAAAATCAACACCTTACCATCACAATTAAAAGAACTAGAGAAGCAATGTCAAATAAATTCAAAAGCTAGCAGAAGAGAAGAAATAACTAAGATAAGAGAAGAACTGAAGGAGTTAGAGACAAAAACAACAACAACAACAAAAAACACCTCTTCAAAAACTCAATAACTCCAGGAGCTGCTTTTTTGAGAAGATCAACTAATTTTCTTACAGTAAATCTTTTATAGTTACTCCATATCCCTATTTATGTTTTATGACTTAAAGTGCATTTGCCTCACACTAGGAACATTTATTGTGCATTCCTATGACATTTCTGTTGGAAATTTAGCATTCTATTTCAAATGAAGCCTTCCTTTTCTGATTTTGTCAGGCCTTAAAATAAGATGATATCAGTTAATGGCTTTAACTTGGGTGACCAGAAGATCTTTATCCACCTTTGATTTAAGTCTTTGACTAGCTACAGCTATATTATGTTGAACTTCACCCAATGATCAATTTGTGTTGCCTTTGAAACATTCTAGATGGTTTAGATATGCAGTGTTTTATTATACTTGAAAATACTTTTTTTAAAAAAAATGTAAACAAGCCCTTCTCTAAAGGCATTGAGCGAAAACCTGCAAGGTCATCATATTTTACAATGTATCTACTTAACTAAATTCCATTCAGACTTTAATCCCTACTTCAAATCCTAACTCCTCCATATCATCTTTCCAAGGACCCTAGATGACAAGTGTTGCTTTTATGCCTCTGTTCTCCTCTTTATCAGATACTGATGTGCACTATTATCACCTACTGTAGCATTCAATTATTTCAGGTGCATTTGCATGGAGAGCAGCAAACATATTTTATCCTACCTTTACTTGCCCTTTAGAACTTACTGCTGTGCCCAAAGTATGTAATGAGATAACAAGCATATTACATAGTAACTTTATGTGGGGACTTATACTTTTTATAACATTTTAAGCTATGTTATTTACATGAAAACTGGGATTTACACATGTTGACTGGGTCTTTCACTTATATGTGAAAGGGCTTTCATTGATGACTATAAATATCTAATTTGATCCTCATTGATGAGAAAATTTAATTTTAAACAAAGTGTAGTTGAAGAGTCTGAGCTTCAGATTAAGCTATTTGAAAGGGACTTATAAGTAGTCAGGGGTCAGTAATCTAATTCTTTTTCTCGTTATAGTAATCTAAAATTTCTTAATGAATTCTTGGAAAAAATGAAGAAATAAGTGATAGAGTGAAGGAAGGAATAAATGATTGAATAATTTTTTTCATTTTATCGCCACCTTTCATTCATCACCCAGTGTTGTCTATACATCTACAAATATCAGATACAAAGTTCTTCTTTCTTTTCCTTGGCATTTTGCAAGCTCAATTCTAATAGTTACTTTATTTTTTCAGCCACTTGATATCTACCATCTAGTATGTCACTTTCTTAGTGCCTAACTTAACCTCTTTCAATCCAACCTATTCCTAAAGTGAGAATCATTTCCCACAAATTCTATTTTAATCACTCATATCTATATAAAAATAACAAAGAATTTCCTTTGTCCAATATATCTCAGACAGATAATCAATCTCCTTATTTAAACTTCTTACTTTATTTTCTTGAGCCATCACACCACCTACTATAGCATTCAATAAAGCAAATCTGCTCTGCCTCTCTCTTATTCCTTTTTCTTGCTTCTTTGTCTTTTTGTCACTCATTATCTATCAATTCATACTCCTCTCTTTTTTCAGTTTCTACTTTATTCAAACATTACCTCCTGAGGAAAAAATTCTAATCACTACTTTGGGGAACTCCTCCGCCACTGCCACCCCTACATGCAAACCTGTTTGCATTGCATTTGAAGTGTTACTTACATATGTCCTTGCATAAATAATCTGGTTATTATAGTCTCTCTTCTTTCTTTTCTAGATTACTATGTGACAACAATGGCATGTTTCTTAGCTGCTGCTATAAAGTTACCACCAAAATATATTGTTAAAAAGTGTTTTCTCACCTTGAATGCACAGCTCTTCACAGAGCTATATTGGTATTCAAACAATTGCCTAAGATTTCTTTGAAGACATATCAAAGGTGAAAAATAATGTTCTCTATTTCAAAGATTTTGCCATTACCAAGAATAGCATAAGTTAGTAAGATATACTAGGGGAATACAAATATTTCTGTGTGTTGTTAATAGGTCTGATAAAATTAGAATATTTTGTATGGATTCAAGCTTTCTCTCTCTTTCTGTAGAAATGACATAGAGGTATATGTAACCTCAGAATAAAATCTTATGCATGTCCTGAAGAAAGCAAACTTATACATAATAATTAATAGGGGCCAGTCTTCCCCTTTAATTATTGCTACAAAATATCTACTGGTTAACTACAAAAAAGTATCTATAAGCAAATCAGCAGGAGCAAAATACATGCTCTAGAATTGACACAAGTCATTAGGAAAAGAAAAACAAGAGTTAAAGATCTTTACTGGAAGAGATATTAGAAACAAAAAGAGAAAAAAAATTAGATGGATTTAGGAGTAAGTATAATAACAATGTTTAAGCAAAACTTAGGGACACATGTAAAATTGCTGAAATTAAGGCAAAGAAGTATTTAGTGAGAGGCTTTCATCAGCTAGGATAGATCAGAAAGCAGCTCTCATATGTATATGGGTCTGTATGTTTGGTAGATAATGTTCCCTAATGATATACAAATAAGAAATTTGTCTTTCTCCCTCTGTCTTCTCAGAGGGGAGAAGAGGACCAAGGCACTTCTTAACTAAGCTACCCTTTTCATCTGGAAGCTTTAACCTATTCTTTTTTTTTCCTTGATTTTCTTGATTTTGTAGAAACCTTCTCTGATAATTTTTGTTCTCCAACATTATCATATAAAATTAACTCTTCTGACTACTGTGGCCCCTTCTTTGTCCTTGTTTTACTCATTACACTGTCTAAACTATACAGCCTGCTATGTGAATGGAAATTTGATTTCCTATATATTCATATCCCAACATATTCCCTTCTCTTTCCATCCATCTTTCCCTTCTCCCCATCTCAGTTGAAGGATATTTTAATTTTTAAAGATAAATCATTTTAACTCAGCAATAAATTCCATCCCCTTCCACCAACTTAAATTTCCTCTTTAATCATCTATCTTTTTTCTGTCTTTGCCCATTTTGTTTTTCCTACTGATGACTTTTACATCAAGTCCCTTCCAATTTATGCAACAGTAACAGCAACAAAAGAGTAAAAAATAAAATATAATAAAGAACTCACTTTTTAAAAAAAACTTTATTCCATTTATCACTCTAAGCTCTTTTATACTTTTTAGACAAGTTACTTAATAACAACTCTAATCCTCACTGAGTACTTACTAATACTCTGGCATTTTTCTAAATACTCCATATGTATCAATCTGTTTGCTTCTCTTAATTAAGTGCTACAGTATTAATTTTTATGGGTGATGAAACAGAAACACAATGCAGTTATATAACTTGCACTAAGTTAGTTAAATACAGAGCCGAGATCCAAATCTAAGCAATCTGTCTCCATTGTCCATACTTTCAACTACCTACACTGTAGCCCACATTGGGTAGAAAAGCTTCCACTCAATTTCTCAACTTTCTCACTTAACACTTTAGCCCTCTACAATCTTTAATGAAACTGCTGTGGTCAAATTCAGCTTCTTAAAACCAATGAAACTTCTTAACCTTGTCTTATTTGACCTATGCCTAGCAATTGACATATTTCTTTTTCCCAGCTGTTTTTCATTGCTTCCCAATCAATTTCTTTCATTACCACCTCTTCATCTGTTTTTGTGAATGTGACCCCTTTTCACTTTACATCCTCTTGGTGGATAATTTCATTCATTCCCATTACTCTTCCCAACTACAGATATGTTAATGATTGCCCACTCAATATCCAGCACAGATTTTTTTTCCCCTTAGTTCATATGTCTAACTAACCACTAAATATTAGGATATTTCTACTTAGTTCTTCACAAGCACTGTGATTCTTGTGTTCACAATGAAACTCAACATCTTTCCTCAGTATAATCATACAACTAGTTTCTCAAGGCAGAAAGTTGAGTTATTCTAGTTTTCTAATTCTCTTTTTACTTCTCACAACCAATTTATCAGAAAGATAAATGGATCACATTTTATTCCTTAAATGTCACCTTGTTTCTTTGTCTCTCTACTATTCTTTTAGTTGAAGTCGTTATAATTCCACACACATATTATTGAAAAACCTCTCAACTAATCTCCCATTTTCAGTCTCATTTCCTTTTAATGCCTTCTACTACAGAAACTATTTTTCTTAACACATATCAATCTATATCAGTCATAGTGCTTCTCTCTTTAAAAACTGTAATAACATTTCTTTTTTTCTGGCCAGAACAAAATTCATTCATATTACCATGACATATTAAGGTCCTGTTAGATTAAACCCTGTTTTGACTATTACTGGGGATTCTTGGTACAGGCCATTCTCTATATCAAATACAAACAGTCCTCTAATAACAGTAGTTTTACTTACAATTTGTTGATATGAATTCAGCAAAAGATATACTTGAATGCCCATATGACCATTCTGCTTTTCACTTTCAGTACAGAGTTCAATAAATTGAATGATAATTAGCCTACTCAACTGTAGGCTAACGTAAGTATTCCTGGCATGTTTAAGGTAGTTTAGGCTAAGCTATGATGTTTAGTAGGCTGGGTGCATTAAATATCTTTTTAATTTAAGATATTTTCAACTTATGCCATTTTCATTTTACAATTGGCTTATCAGAATTTAACCCTATTGCAAGTTGAGGAGCAGCTGTAATTAATATAATTCATAGCTTTTTTTTTTTATTTATTTATTTATTTTTTTTTTTATGGAGACAGTGTCTTGGTCTGTTGCCCAGGCTGGAGAACAGAACAGTGGCACAATCATGGCTCACTGCAACCTCGATCTCCTGGGTTCAATTTATCCTCTAACATTTGCCTCCCAAGTAGCTGTGCCCAGCTAATATATTTTGATTTATTTTTATTTTTGTAGAGAATAGAATCTCATTATGTTGCTCAGGATGATCTCAAACTCTTGACCTCAAGAGATCCTGCTACCTCATCCTCCCCAAGTGTTGGGATTACAGGTGTGACCCACTATGCCTGTCCTGTAATTCATACCTTTCTAACCATACCTTGGAATTATTCTCTATTATGTCTTTGTACATGATATCCTCTTTGCCTAGAATATTTTTCAGTAAATGAAATGTTATTTTATTCAGTATTTCTATTACAGAACTTAAATGTTTCTATAACTTACAGCTCTTCTTTCTTCAACTTCTTTGTATGAACTCAAACATGTAATTTAGGACAATAATAACATTATATTTATTTAGAAAACGTACTTTTTCCTAGCTGTTAAATAATTTTGAACTATTTTTAAATTTATATATTTTTCTTTCTTTCTTTTTTCTTTTCTTCTTCTTCTTCTTTTTTTTTTTTTTTTTTTTTTTACAATTGTGAGAACCTGTAAATTGAAGAATATAAACACTTTTGCAAGCCAATTGGTGAAAATAACCATAGAGGTATTTTTATTTTTATTCTTTACTGATTTGTTTTACTAAAGAGGAATGAAGAAACTTTTTCAGAAAAGCATAATGTTCGTATAAGACTAAATGTGTGTATCAGGTATGCTAACCTGGATTTTCCCAATTTATCTAATCTACCTGCCATCGAAAGTGATAGTCTCTCTCATGGCTGGGTGGATCATTTGGCAGAGACAGTGCATGGAGAGTGAGCTATGCAACAATGGACACTCAGGTTGAGTGATGGATGACACATAATACAAGTGTCTCTTTTGTGGTTCCCACCAGGCCCCTTTGATCCACCTATACCATTATGTATAACCAAATAACTGAAAATCAAGGCAATGTAATCTCAATCTCTTGTTTCTAATCCAGCAGTCCTGGGCTGTAAGCCTTAAATATTACCCTTCTTAGCAGTGCCTTTTGTGCACAGAAGTATAAAATAAACCATATCAGTTGATTGTTTGTCATTTTAGATAGCTGTTAAAGTGTTTCATTTATCTGAACTGAAAGGAGCCAAGTTTTGAGCTGTATTCTGACGGTGATTTCTGATAAACTTCCATCAATTCTTTTTTTTATTTCTGAATTATACTTCTAAATTTAACTTCAGTTTAGTTTCCTTCTTATCCTATCAAATTGTTGTATTTAAGATTTTTTTTTGAAGAATTTCATAATGATACAGAAATATATATGGATAAGAACTCACCAATCAAGTTAGATTTTTCAGAAAGTAAATTTTCAACAAATACTGTTTTGCTTTTTAAGATAAAACAAAATTACCCCTTCTGTATCATCCTGCAACTCTTCTCCCTGCTCCAAGAATATATCTAATTCTAGAGTTAGAATTAAATAATTTTTCTACTTATTAAAAACTTTCTCTGGCTTCATTTTTCCTTCTTTGTCTACCTCCTCAACAAAATCATTTGATATAACTTCCTTGGGGGAACTTTATGTTTCTTAGGGAGAGACGTAGTAGAAGAAGGGACAATGTTATAATGTAACCACTATGGAAAGTCTAACATCACACTTTAGTTATTTCTATAATATTCATTTTGAAGGAACTCAAAATATTCTTTGTTATGGGAAGAATATTTTTTTATTATACACTTCACTAAAAAAAGTGTTTGAATGTTTTCTCTAAATATAAGGTTATGGTCCTAAATTTGCCTAGTTATTATTCTCAGGAGCTCATATTTTCGCCTATCATTCCTACAACTGAGAAAGGATTGAAGTTCTATTTTAGTCTCCTTAAGCAAAACAATTATTAACCAAGAATCTGTATCCAGCAAAACTAAGCTTCATAAATGAAAGAAAGATACAGTCTTTTCCAAACAAACACATGCTGAGAGAATTTGCCACTACCAAGCAGCACTACAAAAACTGTTAAAAAAAAAAACCCTAAATCTTGAAATACACAAAAATATAACTTCCTTAAAGCATAATCTCACGGGACCTATTTAACAATAACACAATTTAAAATATGGTATTCAGGCAACAAATAGCATGAAGAATAGAATAGTACCTCACATCTCAATACTAACATTGAATGTAAATGGCCTAAATCCTCCACTTAAAAGATACAGAATGGCAGAATGGATAAGAATTCACCAACCAAGCCTCTGCTGTCTTCTGGAGACTCCTCTGACACCTAAAAACATACATAAACTTAAGCTAAAGTGGTTGAAAAAGTTATTCCATGCAAATGGGAAACCAAAGTGAGCAGGAGTAGCTATTCTTATATTGGACAAAACTTTAAAGCAACAACAATTTAAAAAGATGAAAAGGGATATTATATAATGATAAAAGGCCTTGTCCAACAGAAAAATGTAATGATCCTAAATGTATATATACCTAACACTGGAGCTCCCAAATTTATAAAACAATTACTACTAGACCTAAGAAATAAGACAGATAGCAACACAGTAATAAATAGTAAGGGACTTCAATACTCCACTGACAACGTGAGACAGGTCATCAAGACAGTAAATCAACAAAGAAACAATGGACTTAAACTGTACACTGGAACAAATGAACTTAACAGATATTTATAGAACATTCTACCTAACAACTGCAGAATATACATTCTACTCATCAGCACGTGGAACATTCTCTAAGATAGACCACATGATAGGCCACAAAACAAATCTTGGTACATTTAATAAAACTGAGGTTATATCAAGTACTCTCTCAAACCACAGTGGAATAAAATTGGAAATCAAAAGGAACCCTCCAAACCATATAAATACATGAAAATTAAATAACTTGCTCCTTTTTAATTGTCAGTTCAACAATAAAATTAAGATAGAAATTTAAAAATTTTTTCAATGAATAATAGCCACACAGCTTATCAAAACCTTTGGGAAACAGCAAAAGCAGTGCTAAGAGGAAACTTCATAGCATTAAGTGCCAACATCAAAAAGTCTAAAAGAGCACAAATAAAAATCTAAGGTCACACCACATGGAACTGAAGAAACAAGAACAATCTAAACCCAAACCCAGCAGAAAAAAAGAAATAACAAAGAGCAGAGCAGAACTAAATGAAGTTGAAACAAACAAACAAAAATACAAAAAATAAATTAAACAAAAAACTGGTTCTTAGAAAGATAAATAAAATTAATAGACCATTAGTGAGATTAACCAAGAAGAAAGGAGATTCAAATATGCTCAATTATTATAGAAATGAAATGGGAGATATTACTACTGATACCATAGAAATACCAAAGATCATTCAAGGATACTATGAGCACCTTTATTTGCATAAACTAGAAAACCTAGAAGAGATGGATAAATTCTTGGAAATATAAAACCTTCCTGGAAGGGTTGTTCTATATCTTCCTCTAGGAACATGGAGAAATTCTGAATAGACCAATAACAGGCAGTGAGATTGAAATGCTAATTTTAAAATTGCCAACAAAGATCAGAACCAGACAGATTCACAGCTGAATTCTATAAGACATTCAAAAAGAATTGATAGTAATCCTATTGATACTATTCCACAAGATGGAGAAAGAAGAAATCCTCTCTAAATTATTCTATGAAGCCAGTATCATCCTAATACCAAAACCAGGAAAAGACATAACAACAACAACAACAACAAAAACAAAACAAACGAAAAAAATCTACAGACCAATATCCCTGATAAACACAGATGCAAAAACTCTCAAAAAAAATACCGGCTAACCAAATCCAATAACATCTCAAAAAGATAATCCACCATAATCAATGGATTTCATGCTGGGGATGCAGGGATAGTTCAACATTCACAAGTCAATAAATGTAATACACCACATAATGATAATTTAAAACAAAAATTACATGATCATCTCAATAGAGGCAGAAAAAGCATTTGACAAAATCCATCATCGCTTTATGATTAAAACCCTCAGAAAAATTGGCGTAGAAGGGACATACCTTAAGGTGATTAAAGCCGTCTGTGACAAACCCACAGCCAACATTATACTGAGTGGAAAAAAGTTGAAAGCGTTCTCCCTGAGAACTGTAACAAGAAAGGGATGCCCACTTTCACCACTTCTATTCAACATAATACTTGAAGTCCTAGCCAGAGCAATCAGACCAGAGAAAGAAATAAAGGGTATCCAAATTTGTAAAGAGGAAGTAAAATTGTTGCTGTTTGCTGAGATATGAATGTATACCTAGAAAACTGTAAAGACTCATCCAAAAAGCTCCTAGAACTGGTAAATGAATTCAGCAAAGTTTCAGAATACAAAATTGATGTACAAAAATTACATTAATTTACAGAAATTTCATTAACATACAGAAATTACATTAATTGCATCTGCTATACACCAACAGCGACAAAGCTAAGAATCAAATTAAGAACTCAACCTCTTTACAACAGCTGCAAAAATAAAAACAAAGTACTTGGAAATATATCCAACAAAGGTCTTTCCTTGAAAAACCTATACAGGGAAGACTATACTGCTGAAAGAAATCATAGGTGACACAAACAAATGGAAACACCTTTCATGCTCATATATGGGTAGAATCAATATTGCAAAAATAATCATACTGCCAAAAGCAATCTATGAATTCAATGCAATTCCCATCAAAATACCATCATTATCCTTTACAAAACTGGAAAAAAAATCCTAAAATTCATATGGAACCAAAAATAGCCATCATAGACAAAGCAAGACTGAGCAAAAAGAACAAATCTGCAAACATTATATTACCCAACTTCAAATTATATTATAAGGCCATAGTCACCAAAACAGCATGGTAGTGGTATAAAAATATGCACATGGACCAATGGAGAACCCAGAAATAAAGCCCAATACTTGAAACCAACTGATCTTCAATAAAGCAAACAAAAATATAAAGTGAGAGAAAGACACCCTATTCAACAAATGGTGCTAAGATAGTTGGCAAGCCACACATAGAAGAATAAATCTGGATTCTCATCTCTCACCCATTACAAAAATTAACTCAAAATGGATAATAAACCTAAACCTAAGATCTGAAACTATAAACCTAGAATATAACACTGGAAAAACCCTTCTAGACACTGGCTTAGGTAAAGAGCTCATGACCAAGAACTCAAAAGCAAATGCAACAAAAAGATAAATAGATGAGACTTAATTAAAATTAAAAGCTTCTGCACAGCAAAATAAATAATCAGCAGAGTTATCAGACAATCCACAGGGTGGGAAAAATTCATCACAATCTTTGCATCTGACCAAGGACTAAGATCCAGAATATACAAAGAACTCAAACAAATCAGCAAGAAAAAAACAAATAATTCCATCAAACAGTGGCCTAAAGACATAAATACACAATTCTCAATAGAAAGTATACAAATGGCTAACAAGCATATGGAAAAATGCTCAATAGTAATTATCAGGGAAATGCAAATCAAAACCGCATTGCGATACCACCTCACTCCTGCAAGAATGACCATAATCAAAAAATAAAAAAACAATAGACGTTGGCATGGATTGGTGAAAAGGGAACACTTTTACATTGTTGGTGGGAATTTACATATTGATTTACTAATTTACATTCCCACCAAGAGTGTAAAAGTAAATTAGTACAACCACTATGGAAAACAGTGTACAGATTCCTTAAAGAACTAAAAATAGATGTGTTTGATCCAGCAGTCCCATTAAGTATCTCCCCAGAGGAAATGAAGTCATTATATCAAAAAGATACTTGCACATGCATGTTTATAGCAGCACAATTTACAATCACAAGAATATTGAACCAGCCCAAATGCCCATCGGTCAATAAGTGGATAAATGTGGTTTATATATATCATGGAATACTACTCAGCCATAAAAAGGAATAAAATAATTGCATTCACAGTGATCTGGATGGAACTGGAGACAATTATTCCAAGTGAAGTAACTCAGGAATGGAAAACCAAATGTTGTATGTTGTCACTCATAAGTGGGAGCTAAGCTGTGAGGACACAAAGGCATAAAACTGACATAATGGACTTTGAGGATTTGGGAGAAAGGTTAGTAGGGGGCTCAGGAATAAAAGACTATACATTGGGTACAGTGTACACTGCTTGGGTGATGGGTGCACCCAATTTTCTGAAATCACTATTGAAGAACTTATTCATGCAACCAAACACCACTTATTTCCCAAAAACCTATTGAAATAAAAATAAATTTAAAAAAGGATTTAAGTAGAAATCAACAACACAAGTGTATTAGGGTTCTCTTAGAGAGACAGAATTAATAGGAGATATATGTATATATATATATATATATATATATGAGTTTATATATATATGTGAAGATACATAGAGTTTATATATATGTATATATATGTGTGTATATATATAAGGATATATATATGTGAGGATATATAAACATATATATACATATATATATGAGTTTGTTAAGTATTAACTTACACAATCACAAGACAAGGTCCCACAATAGGTTGTCTGCAAGCTGAGGAACAAGGAGAGCCAGCCCAAGTCCCAAAACTGAAGAACTTGAAGTCTGATGTTCAAGGGCAGGAAGCATCCAGCATGGGAGAAAGATGTAGATGGAGAGGCTAGGCCTGTCTCTCTTTTTCACATCTTTCTGCCTGCTTTATATTCACTGGAAGCTGATTAGAT